>CAUYON010074011.1:0-33618 GCA_963573935.1 Arctocebus calabarensis | reverse complement strand
TTTTTTATTGTTGGGGATTCATTGAGGGTACAAGAAACCATGTTACACTGGTTGCATTTGTTAGGAAAAGATCCTCTTACAATCGTGTTTTGCCCCCAAAAGGTGTGGCACACATTTCTTATAAGCTTTGTTGTTTCCTCTTATTTCTCAGTTCTTTTTCTTGATTTATTTGTTTAACAAAAAGCTTTTAACTTCAAGTTCTAATATTATTTCTTCTGCCTGATCAAGCCTAAGTCTTTCTACTATGCTTTGTAATTCCTTGAATGAATTTTTCATTTCCAGAAGTTCTGTTTGGTTTTTCCTTAATACTTTGATTTCTTTAGAGAATCTTTCACTAATTTCCTGGATTGTCTTGTGGCTTCTTTGTGTTGGATTTTTTTTTTCCTCTTGTATTTCCATAAGCTTCCTTACAACCTGTGTTCAAAATTCTTCATCTGCAATTTTAATCTGTTTAAGTTGGTATCCTTTGGGAAGCAGTTATTGTTTTCTTTAGGGCAACACCTTTCACTTTGAGTTTTCCTGTTTCTGGAGTTTTGTTTTACTGATTCCTTCTCCTCTGGTCTCTCCTTCGTGAACCAAGTGTGTTAGGGTTAGCTTATGGGCTTGTCTCCAAGACCTTGAAAATTGGTTCCTGACTGTGTCAGGGAGAGGAATCCTGGTCCTGAGTTGACTTTTGGTATTCTAACAGGTTTGATGAACCTCTCTAGTTACCTCTGATCTGCTGTCTTCACCTCTTTCAGATGATGTGTAATGACATAGATCCATGGTGGGTGGTATTTGTTTATGTAAATCCTCCACACCCTTTCACTTGAGTTGGATGATGCTTTGATGGACTAGCTCAGTGTTCTCTCTGTCATTGGTTGATGTTTGTGTGAATGCGTGAACTGCTGAAATGATATTTTGTGTCCGTGGTAGACTCTGGTTCCCCCCCCCTTCCCCCCCGTGGAGTAAGTTGGATGCCCCAACCTTTAGGAGGGACTCTGCAGCTCCCAGGAGTTTCTTATCTCCACCACCACTGAGGTGGGAGGAGGAGCAGCACAGCTCATGCCTAGGTTTTGTGAGCCTGAAAGGTTTTGTGAAGCTTCAGTGGGACTCAGAGTTTGCTTCCAGCTAATGGGGGAGGGGCTGGCAGGAGGATCAGGACCAGCTCTGCCGACCCCAGAGCTGTTCACAGGGAAGGAGCGGAATGCTTGTATGCTAAGGCACTGAGTTTGGTTCTTTCTGGCCCTATCCAGTGACACAGCTTTTCTGTAGGGAGGGGTATGTGCTCCTCCAAATGGCCACTCCTTGGCTCCCTCCAACAACCCAAATGATTGAGTCAGTCAATGGTGTAAAGCGCATGCAAACTCACCTTCCAGACAGCAGGTGGCGCCAGCAGGAAGGAACACGCTGTGGTGCAGTTTTTGCATCCTGGACCGGCTCCCGTCCCTCAGGGGAGGAACTCACTGTTCTTTACTCAGTATCTGCCCCCGGTGGTGCGGTGGTGGATGGGGCCCTGGGGCTTCCAGGTGAGTCCTTAATCTCTGCGGCAGCAGAGGCAGGTGGGGGAGTGCAGCTGGGTGGGGCTGGGTGGGGCAAACTTGGTCTCAGGCTCCAGAAGCTTTTCAGTTAGCTGTTTGGCAGGGGTCTAGGTCTGCTCCCAGTTTCTGGGTAGAGCCCCACCAGGGAGAGGCTGAAGTGACCCGACGCAGCCAGAAAGTCTGTTGTGGAGGCAGGTCTGTGAAAGAGTCATAGACTTCAGTGGGTCTCACTCTTCTCCCCAACCTCTGCTCCACAGTCTCCCTGCCCCTCTTCCCCGGGCATCTGGGGCAGGCTGGACTCCAGACCAGCCGAGCTCCCCTGTAACTGTTTTGTGGGCTGGGAGGTTCCTGCCCGAGTGCAGCCCTCCCTTGGGAGAAGGGGCTCCTCGCGAACACGTCACAGTCGAGGCCCACGGCACACTCTCCCTACTGATCTGCCTGCGGGCTCCCTCACCTCCCTAGACCAAGAAGGGCAATCCCTGACCATGTCAGGGAGAAGCGTGCCCACCCCGAGTCGTCCACAGGTTGCCTGAGTAGGATCAATGCCCCTCCACCCAGGGGCACACAGCACCGGGGAGGGCCAGTGAGCTGGGAGCTCACAGTCTGAGCACCCCCCAGCCTGCTGCAGGACCCCAAGAGGAGAGGCCTGAGTCCCACACTCTTTGGCAACCTCAGTGTGGTGACTCAGTTGTGTCTCTTGGCAGTCCCCAGTGGAGGAGGGGAAGGGACAGAAAAGAGTGTGTGGGGAGCACTAGCACTCAGTTCATAGGGCGTCTGGCCAGAGTGTCCAGGCTCTGAAGTAATTCAAATCACCTGGGACCTTCCGGGCCCCTGTGGGTCTCACAGTTTGGGCTGGAGTTGGAAAATGTCTTTGTGGAATCAGGCAGGACAAAACCTGAGGAGGTGAAGGCCCCTGGGGAGGCCAAAGGTGCAGGGCGAGTGGAGAAGCAATATGGTGCCTGCTGTCCTGGCTTGCAGCTGTGGGAGCCAAAAGTGGCTGGGAGCTTGGTGCTCTGTGCACAAGCAGTTCCCAGCTCCCTGGTGGCTGCAGCCTCTGGGCTGGTGTGGGAGTTTCTGTAGCTCAGAGCCCTCCCGCTGCCAGAGGTGCGAAGGAGGGACTCCTGGACTCCCAGCCTCTCAGGGGTTGTCCTCTACCAATATTGATCTCGTTCCTTCTTGTTCTGCTCAGCAACGTCTTCCCGTGGAATGTCTTTTACCTTGGGATTACTGGGTCTATCATTTTACGTTGTTTTTTCTTTTTCATCTATAAGTTTTTATTTTTCTGAGACGATCTGGCAGCTGGTATCTCTGGCGAGGCACCTTGCCAGTCCCTCCATTTATCTATTTTCTTTGGAAAAACTCTATTCATGTCCTTTGCCTAATTTTTATTGAATTTTTCTTTTCTTGCTGTTTTGTTTGAGTTCTTTGTAGATTCTGGAAATTAGTCTTTCATTTGATGTAGAGTTTGCTAATATTTTCTTCTATTCTGTAGGTCTCCTATTTATTCTGTTAACTATATCCTTTGCTGAGTAGAAGCTTTTACATTTAATTAAGTCACTTTTTTTTTTTTTGTAGTATTTGTTTTTGCGGTCTTAGTTATAAATTATTTACCTAGGCTGATGTCTGGAAGAGTTTTCCCCATATTTTCTTGTAGAATTTTTATGGTTTCATATCTTACTTTTAAGTCTTTTGTCCAATTTGAATAATTTGTATATGCTATTGAGTACTATCTATTCTTTTCAATTTTTAGGGCACTTTTGAGCGTTTCTTGTAGGGTAAGTCTAATAATCACAAGTTCTCTTAGTATTTGCTTGTTTGGGAAAGACTTTATTTTTCCTTCATTTATAAAACTTAGTTTTGAAGGATACAAAATTCTTGCCTGACATTTTTTCATTTTAAAAGACCTAAGATAAGATCTTGATGCCTTCTGGCTTGTTAGGTTTTTGTTAAGAAGTCTTCTATTAGTCTGTAGTGTTTGCCTTTGTAAGTTACTTGATGCTATCGCATCACAGCTCAGGAATTCCTCATTCACCTTGACTTTGGACAGTCTAATGAAAAATGTAGAAAGCTTCATGAATTTTCATGTCATTCGTACATACGTGCCATGTTAATGTTCTTTTTATCATTCCAATTTTAGCATATTTGCTGTTGACTTGAGCACTGGATATGTTTTCAATCCATTCAGCCATTCTATATATTTTAAGTGCAGTCTTTTATCTGCTTATATTCAAGGATATTATTGATGTGTAAAGCTTTGCTCCTGATGTGCTGTTAATTATTTCTTTCTGTTTTTTTTTTTTTTTAAATTAATTCACAGCTGCGTACGTTAGTACAATCGAGGGGTACAATGTGCTGGTTTCATATACAATCTGAAATTTTTTTCATCAAACTGTTTAACATAGCCTTCATGGCATTCCCCCCCCCCCTCCAGTGGTAAGACAGAATTTATTTACAGAAAAGAATACAGAAAACACGAAAGCTCCTGGTAGAGAGAGAGAACTCAAATGGGGAGAGAAAAGCTCTCTCCCAGTCTTTCCCCGTCTCCCCCTTTAGGCTTTTAGTCTCGGGGTATATATAGGTGTATGGGCTCCTTGGCCAGGAAAGGAATTGAACACAGTCCCTTCTGCAGGGGATAGGTGAATGAATGTATCAATGAACAAACGCAGTCCCTTCCATGGGGGGTGGGGGGTGGGGGGGTGGGGGGGTAGGGTGAATGAATGTATCAACACAGTCTCTTCCGCCAGGGCAAAGTGAATGAAAGCATCAACGAATGGACACAGTCCAGTCATGGAATTGAGGCCTAGGAAATTCACATGAAATTGACCTAGGAATAGGAAATGGGGGTTCCTCATTCAGTCCTAAGTGTAAAGTGAAGGAAACACCAAGGCACAGGTGTCTCCTCAGCAGTTGTCCGGCCTTTTTGGCTATTGGAGCCTCTGGTGGGGGTTGGAGGTCCCCCTCCTTCCCTGTCATCCAGCCTGCTGGTTATTTCTGTCTGTATTATCTATTTTTCCTTTCTTTTTTTTCTCTTATTGTTTGTCATTGTGGTTTGGTGGATTTCTGTAGTGGTACCATTTGAGTCCTTTCTCCTCCTCCTTTATGCCATTGCTTTATAATGACTTAATGCTGTCTCTTTTTAGTTTCCATGTTTAGGAATCCCATAAGTATTTCTTGTAGGATTTGTCTACAAGACAATTTGTTAATGGTAACTTAGGAATCCCTTAAGTATTTCTTGTAGGATTTGTCTATAAGACAATTTATTTCTTAGCATTTGCTTATTTGGGAAAGACTTTATTTCTCCTTCATTTGTGAAGGATAATTTTGCTGGATACAGTTTCTTGAGTGGTAGAGTTTTATTTTTTTCTTTTGGCACTTTGGGTCTATTGTCCTATTTCTTCTGGCCTGTAAGGTTTTTGCTATAAATACACTGCTAGTTTGATGGGATTTATTTATAGATAAATAAATAGATAGGTAAGATAGAGATGCTTCTCTTTTGGTATTTTTTAGGAATCACTATCTTTGACTTTAGACAGTTTATCAATATATAACATGCTGTGGAGAAGACATTTTTGCATTGTACAGTGGGGGTCACTCAGCCTTCTATATCTGGATGTCTAAATCTCTTGCTAGACTTGGGAAATTTTCACCTATTATTTTATTAAGTAAGTTTTCTAATCTTTTTGTTCTCTCTTTGCCTTCAAAGATATTGATAACTTGAAAATTATATATTTTATATTTTCCAAATATTATATCATTTTATATTTTCCAAATTTTTTTAGTAGATATGTAAATTTATCTATGATGTTGTATGATATTTTATGATGTTTATTATTAATGCCGTAGCTGTGCAGTCTGCTTAATGCTTATCCACATTTGTTTCACACTCTAATTCCAACATGGGTTTGACTTTACAGGGGAATATAGAGAATATCTATTAGCTAAATAACAAAGTCTGGGGCTTGGAAGAATTTCAAATAGTGAGTGGGAGAAGACTTCTGAGGCAGAGGACCCATCTGGCATTCCCAAAATCAAAATAGTGAGCAAGCCAACTGTCCTACATAGGAGAAGGGCTTCTCCAAAAGCCATGCAAAGTGACCAAGTCAGCCAGCTTGCAGCTGCATTTCTTATTTAGGTATCAGTATAGTCTTAGCCTTAATATTGTTTATTAACTACTCATTTCTAATATTAAAAGTTTAGAGTAATTCATCAAACATTTTGAAATAGTTTTCACTCTTTTTGTTTCTTCAAAAGAATAGCTTGCAAATGAATTCAAAAGAAAGGCTTTTTTTTTGTTTCTAGTAAATTGCAACCTAGCATATTTTAACATCTGTCTTTCAACTTTTATATTATGCACTAAAACTTTTATGTCTGAGTGAGAATTTGATAAAAATCAGTTGAAAGGAAAGAAGGATAAGGTCAAAAGTAAAACAGTAAAACTTTATTTCTAAATTCCTATAAGGAGAATCCAGCTTCAAGTGTGCAATTCAGGCATATTTTATGCTGCAAAAACATTCTGAAGGCTTAAACAGAATTTATTTTAATAAGATTTTCTGTATATTCATAGTGTTTCATACAGAAATATGATGTGTAAACATTTTTAAAGGAATAACTCTACTTGAAAAGTCTATCTAAATATTTTCTATAGCAGTTATAATAGTACTATGTAAAATTGGGCATGTTATTGTCTTAAAAATAAATCATATAATGATCCAGGTTGAGTAGAAGCTAATTTTCTCCCCCACATTCATCTGTTCACTTCTGTTTACTATGATGAATATATCTAAAGTATGCTAAGCCAGCAGCTAGAAATGCCAGACCCACTGGTGCCAGCTTTACCCAAGAGAGCCATGAGGATGAGTGACTGTCCTCACTAGGAATTCGAGTTCTCAGAGGCTTGAGAATCCGCTTTCTCTGGGTCAGGATAGCTCTGCGGGCCCCATCCCATTTCCCTGGCCCTTGAAGGCGGTACTGGTATGGGGTACAGGGACCAAAGAAGACCTCTATGGCCAGCTTTGGGTCTGAAAGAAAGAGGAACAGCAGGTTGGGCTTCACCCCTGCGAGGGTGGCAATCTCATCCATGTACTCAATGTGATCCACTTGGATTGTGTGGCGGGGTGTCTTCACATATCTGAAACAAAAGGCAAGAGTGTGGAGGATTCACAGCCTCCAGCAGTGGGAGGAGGACAGATTTATATCATCCAGAATGTACAAGAAGTTTAAACAACTTGACTTCTAGACTTCCACTCACTTGAGAGGTGAAGAAACTAAGAACCAGAAAGCTAAACTGACAGTCTGACAGCACTCAGGTATTGAAGGACAGAGCAGACACAAAATCCAAATTTCCAGGCACGCTGCCCCTTAGTTTTTGATTATAACAGGGTGACTGAACTAGAGATTGATGGTCACAGTGATCCTTACCCTTTAAGATGTTCATTTTATAAATGAAGGATTGCGATCCAGTTAAATACTTCCCTGTGTATTTTGTAGGTAGGCTGAAAACTTAACTTCCAGCCTACCTATGTGTTTGCAGTCAACCAGAAGACAGATAATCAGATAATTATTGACAACCTGACCCTGGGAGTTTGGTGGCTGTCATGGGGTGATGTTTTAGGAGTGTAACATCCTTTCCAAAGGAAGGTGACTCTGCAGCAACATTGGGAATGGCAGCTGCTTAGGAAGTTCTCTCTGATCCAGATGCCTCAACTCTGTGCATTGCGTGATTCAGAACCCTAGAGGCCTCGTTCACAGTGCAGATATTATGGATTTGATATTTGTTATGGTAATTTTACTTCCAGCATTTGGAAGTAAAGTATCTTGATGAACAAGTACCTTTTCCAGTTTGCACAAACTTATTTTAAGGGATAGTAGTAGCCTTTTACACACCTGCTGTGCAACATGGATCAGTGGTCACATATCTTTCTGATGTGAGAATGCAAGAAGTGTTATCTTAGAGGTGTGAAGAGCTGGCACTTCTGCAAGAACTGAACATGTTTTCCATGTTGTGGGACCTTCCCCCAAACAGAGTTTATAGACCTCACATCTGAGTACTTGTTTCAGACACTGTTACAGAGGATGTAAGAAGAAAAACAGTAAGGCCATTTTATATTGCTCTCCATTTGCCTTGTACATAATCCTGTTGGAAATGCTTAGCAATTTACTCTTTCTTCTAAATATTGATGAGAATGGCACCTGAATGGTTTTTCAACTAAGGGTATTCTCTGTTACAAAGTTTGTACAACTGTAAAGTATGTATGTGTGGGTGAAAGTTGGTGGTGGGGGGGACTTTCATGTCTTTATATGGACACACACACACATAAAGTCCTTAGAATTCTGAGGTAATGTGGCAAGGTTACTTATTAAGATATTAATTTGTATATTTTCTGTCTATATTCCATTCTTCCACTGTCTGCAAAAGTGGCCAAGCCTTTTGTGTTCCCTTGTCTTAGAGACATTTTTTGTTACATGACCAAAGAAGTACCTTAATGGCAACACATCTCCCCTCCCAGCTCTGTTTCCTTAATTCTGGGCTCAGAGACGAGAAGAACATAAATATCCTTGAGAGTAACAAGAGAGGAGAGAAAGATTTTATACAGCATATGAAATAGAAATCTGGTTTAAAAGAGTCTAGGAACCTAAGCAAGATGTCAGAGGGAATAGTTGTGTGGGGCTCCTGGGGAGACTGGACCCTGAGCCCATCTCAGATGAAGCCCTCAGCAGAGTCCTCTACCCTACTCATAATGAGGAAGCCACAAGCCTCCAGGCTTTAAAGGGTACATTAGATAATGATGTCAGTAAGGAATGTGATGTGGTGAAAATCGGAAACTGCTCCTACATTTGGGGATAGGCTTCCTGGATTCTGGTGAGATACTGGGAGAAAAACCTCTAATGACTGAAGTTGAGGGTGACGTAGAATGATTTAAAGAGAATAAACACATGGCTGTTTGTTGTATAACTGAGTTACATGTTTGTTTAGGAGTTGTATAACAAGATAGTATAGGAAATGGAGAAAAATTGAGATTAAGCATGGGCTTAGAATCCTAGATTAAGAATTCTGTGATCTACCAGATACAGTAGCTCATGCCTATAATCCCAGAACTCTGGGAGGTCAAGGTGGGTGGATTGCCTGAGCTCAGGAGTTCAAGACTAACTTGAGCAAGAATGAGACCCCATCTCTACTGAAAATAGAACAGCTAGCTGGCTATTGTCCAGGTCCTATAGTCCCAGCTACTCAGGAGGCTGAGACAGAGGATCACTTGAATCAAGAGTTTGAGGTTGCTGTGAGCTATGATGCCTGGCACTCTACCCAGGGCAACTGAGAGAGATTCCGTTTCAAGAAACAAACAAACAAACAAACCTGGATATCCACATCCAAAAAAAAAAGGAAAAGAAAAGAGGAATCTACTCACGTTGATTGAGTGATACTCTATCTCAAATAAAAAACAAACAATAACAACAATAGCAACAAAAAAACCCCCTAGATATCCACATTAAAAAAAATAATAAAAAAGAATTCCATGACCCCTGTGAAGGTCTCTGACTAGTTCTTATCAATTATTTACCGTTTTTCTGTGCTCCTTTTCCTCTTGGCAATATCTGTCATCATGTCACTCATTGAGGGTAATTTGCTCAGCCCTAGAAGAGAAATTTCAGAGTCTGTCAGGCTTCCTAGACATAAGAGGGGAACATTTCATTGAAAGGAGAGAAAAAGTGTCAAAAAGAAACTGAAGATTAACTTTAGGTGAAATACTAGGCCTTCCTCCAACATTTATTGATGTACCTTTGATCACTCGTGTAGCCCAGCGAGACTGAAGCTCTGCAATAGGTAGGATGATGCCCAGGGGCTGGATAAGACCGATGACAGCCAATGTTGGCTTCTCCAGGTCAGGAGGGAACATAAGCTTATACAGGGACACTTCGTTATCATTAACTTTGATCAAATCATCAAGGAAAGGAAAAGAAAAACTGTATCCTGTAGCAAAGATGACAACGTCGATATTCTCCTCGACTGTGCCATCATCAAAAATGGCATCTGTTTCTGTGAATTCTTTCACGTTGGGCTTCACTTGGACTTTTCCAGAAATTATGTGATTTGGCAGGTCATCACTGACAGTTGGATGCTGACTTAAAGGTCTGTATAGAAAGAGAAATCCTGAGTAAGCAAATATACAAAAAAGAAATCATGCAGATGAGAAGGGATTGAAGAAACAGGTTGCATTTTCTCTTTAACCCTGTGTTCATTCAACTTTTTGCCTGTTATGGCAAAGGGGAGTAATTTTGTGCTCAAAGTGCTTCTGTGGCTATCTCAGCTCTACATTTTTCAAGTCTTATACATTTTGTTGTGAAACTTGAATATATCTTCCATTCTATACCATGTTGATTTGTTTTAATGTTAAAATATTTTAAACTGCTGAAAAGTGAGGAAAAATGATACATGACTGGATTGTAGTTTTGAAACAAGTCATAGATTTTTTTTTTACAAGTTAATGTATGCAATGTAGGAAACTGAAAAACACAAGAAGCAAAGAACAAAGTCATCCATAATCACAAGCAGTTTATAGTTTGACATGTCCTTCCAGATCCCGAGTGTAGATTACACAACATCTGATTTCCTGGGATTGAGATTGCACATTGTGTATCATGCTTTTTCACACATCATGAATATTTACCAATCCGAAATCCCGAAGCCCTATGAGTATTTTGATAACCAAGAATACACTACACCAACTCAAACTGTCTGTTAGAAAATTTCATAGAAGACAAAAATGGCAACAAGCCTCTAGATAAAAGTACTGGCAGAGTTCCGATTGAAATACTGCATTCCAAAAAAAAAAAAAATTTCCTTAATGCTCACTTTAAAATGGAACATAAAGCAAATGTACACTAAGTATAATGTTTCTAAGATAATTATCAGATGTATACCATTAAAATATTAGCAAGAAGGTATGTTTCTGTTGAATTACTTAATATATATTTTTATAGCATAGCCAAAAGGGATGCATATTCATCAGTGGCTACTGTCAAAATGTAATGTGAATACACCTGCACACATCTCTCCTTTCATGCTTCCTTCTGCCCCCCTGCTGCCAACCTAATGAACAAGTCTTGATATACACTGCTCAGAGGTGGTTTAACAAGTCCACGTCCAAGATGCATCCTTTCTATCAATTATGACAAAAAGATGCTTACAAAATGGCTAATTCACTAGTTCTAGTTTTTATCATACATTGTTACCTCAGGACATCTCCAAAACTTAAGTCGTAGGCTATTTTTAGTCTTTGCTCCACCTTGCTTTCTACAAAACTACTGTCATCAACCCCCATGTTAGATACATAATACATTTGTAGAAGAATTAGCCATAAAGTTGCCTGACACAGTACCCATTCAAATATTTGTTCAATAGCTAACTTGTCTTAAATAATTCTACCTCCAGGTATTGAATACATGTTCCAAAGAGAAAAAATGATAAACAGGAGAGAGCAAAGCTTTATGTTGGAAGCTTAGTAGTCTTCTACTAAGTCTACATAGTAGACTTCTACGTAGTCTTCTCAGAAACTCTGTCTAGTGGGCTTTCACTTCCACTTCCTCTAATTGGGGAAAGCTGTGTCACATGAACACCCTGTACAGACAGTCTTCTGCTATGAGGAAGAAAGAGATACTTGGCAAATGCCAGGAGGGGGTTTATCGATAGATAAGATTTGGATTGAAAATGGGAAGCAGGGAAAGATGTGAACAAAGATATAGATTTAGAAAAACCAAATGTATATAGAAAAAGATATGGAAGTAGCTTTTAAACATTAATTAAGGGGATGGGTGAAAATAAGATGGAGGGCCACAGGTCTGGTCTTAATGTGAGGGTAAAGAGAGAATTAGCGTATGTATATAAATAAAATCAGACTCTTACAATCACTAGGCTGAAAATAAACTCTTAATTGAGTAAAGACTGAAGCATCAAAAAATTCAAAAAGTGAGAATCTTAGAAGTGAACCTTGGAGACTACTTTTACAATCTTGAGGCAGGGGAGACTTTTTAAATTTAGTTTAAAAATTCAGAGGTAACAACAGAAGACATGGACATACATGAGTATTGAAAATTGAAGGCCCATATATTTTTAAAAGTACCATAAACTACACCACTGGGAAAATGACATGATCAGAAAAAAAAAATTAACACTGATGATTTAAAAATGTACGGATTTCTACAACACACAAATAGTTCTCACAAACACAAAAACTCACAATAATTAAGAGAATCTTTGGCCTTTGTTTTTTATTCCACTGATAGGTTAATTTTCTGAAGTATAGCTTTTGCCAAGCCACTAATCTTCTGTCTTTTCTTCCCTCTTCACACATTGAGTTAGCACATTTTATTAAAAATTTCCTTATGATATACTCCCTTTGTTTAAAAAGTCTTAGTGTTGGCAGCGCCCATAGCTCAGTCAGCAAGGTTGCCGGCCACGTACACCTAGGGTGGGGGGTTCGAACTTGGCCTGGGTCTGCTAAGCAACAATGACAACTGCAAACAAAAAAATAGCCAGGCGTGGTGACGGGCACCTGTAGTCCCAGCTACTTGGGAGGCTGAGGCAAGAGAATCGCTTAAGCCTAAGAGTAGGAGGTTGCTGTGAGCTGTGATGCATAGCACTCTACCCAGGGCGACAGCTTGAGACTCTGTCTCAAGAAAAAAGAAAAAAAAGTCTTAGTGTTTACATTACACAATCCCAGATAGGATCTATCTATATATCTATCTTCCTAACTTTCTTTCTTTTAGTGGGGAATTACCACAAGGGAATACTCCAGACTGTTCCAAGATAGGACTGGTTGGGATTCCAAAGAAAGAAGCAGGAAAGGTCAGGGAGACCAGTCCAAAGCACTTACTGGGGGAACTTGTGGACAGAGGAGGCTGCAGTGTGGTAGATGAGACAGGGAGTGTTCTACGTGGTATGTTCTCAAGGGGGGCGGTTAGCTTTTAAAGTTTATCAGAGTCTTTAATGAATTTGACTAGGGCTGAGACTAGTTTCCTTCCACAACCTAAACACCTTTATAGGTTCTTGGAAATGTTCAAGGCCAGAGCCTGGGTTTAATCCTTCAGGGAAGAACATGCAGCTGGTCAATATTTCTTGGTCGGGACAGAGAAAAAAGTGAGAGCAACTGAGGAATTCTACATAAGATAAGAGCACATGTATGTGAGTGGATATGTATTGTGTGTATTTTCAAAAATCCATCCTGAAATTCAGTGTTCTCTTTTCAATCTAAAAAAATTTCTATTATTTAAATGTTGCACCTCTTCTATTTGTTTGTAATTTCTCGTAATGTACATAGTGACCATTTTTTCCTTCAGTCTTCTTCTACTATTGTCATTATTTGACAAATGATATTTTTAACCTCTGAAGAATATTTCATGTGGCACTTGAATTTCATTAAAATATCTTTGTATTTTTATGCAAACTGACTTTTCTTTCCTCCTCTTTTTTTCCTTAGGCATGTGTTCTGATTTTTTGACTCATCTTTTTCTCCCTGAATACTCATTCATTTATAAGAGATGATATTTTTCTTTGGCAGCTGATGTGTGGTTATTAGATTGCCCCTGGTGGAAGTTGCATAGGTGGTAAAAGGTGAAGTAGACCATGGCTGTGGGCCCAAAATATGGAAACTAGCAAGCAGTCCTTCACTTGGTGAGATACCTGGATAAAAGCTTTCTTGTCCCCTTACTACAAGGCTTTCCATAACCTCAGGGAGGACTCAGCCTAGGGCTGAGAGTTAGGACTAGGCCTTTATCATGAAGGGCTGAAGCTGACTTTCATCAAAGAGTCCCACACCAAATTCTTCCCACGATTTGCCATTGTCCTGTCCCTCCTTGGAGATCACTGCAGCTGATCCCTGGGTACTTGTCTGACTGATGGAGAAGAGAGAATAGAGCACAAAGCCTAATTGGCTTCTGTTTACTTTAGGCTCAAGGAACTATCTAGTGCAGGGGACAAAAAGAGAGAGTTAGGAATGGAGGGAAAGGGCATTGTATGGGTAGTTTTCTGTTGCCAGCATCTTTTCTATTTTTCCTGTAATCAAGGATTTTGAAAGAATAGACTGTGAAAGTCATGCAATTGTACTACAGTGAACCTACTTAAATTACTTAAATTATTTATATCCCAAGCTCAGACCTCTCCTTCAAGTTCTAGACCCACATAGTCAGCTGCCTGCTTGTGACGTATCTCCCTCTGATGGCCTCACAGACCTATCAAACTTAACATGATGTAAACAGAACTCCTAGCCTATTCTTCCTTGGGATTGCTGCCACAGTAAATAGCTCATTTGTCAACACAATTGTTCAAGTAAAAAGCCTAGAAGTTTTTTTTTTTTTTCTCTTCAGCCTCCCAAGTATTTGGGAGCCTAGCAGTTCTTCATTTCTTACATTTTCTTTTCATATTCAATCCATCAGGAAGCACTATACATCTATCCTCAAAGCCCATTCTGAATCTACCCACTTTACTTTTCTCTATTCCTATCATACTAACCAAAGCCAATCCAATCACTCTCCTAGGCTACGTCCTTTTCTTTTCATCCTAACACCATCTGGAAACCTAGGCTTTCCATTTTGCAAAACAATAGCCTGAGTGATCCTTTAATATTTTGCATCAAATCATGACCCTCTTACGCTTAAAATACTTAATGATTTCTCATTATACTATATGAAAACATCACTCATCATTAGCATCAGTAATCATCAGGGAAATCCAAAACCACATGAGACGTTATCTGACCCAGTAGGATGGCCATTATCAAAAAAAACAAGAGATATGAAGTCTTGGCAAGAGAGTGGAGAAAAGAGGACCTTTGTACATTCTTAATGGGAATTTAGATTGGCATAGCCACTGTAGAAAACAGTATAGAGATTCCTAATGAATTAGCCAATAAAGTTCCATATGACCCAGCAATCTTTCTTCTGGTGTTTGCCCAAAGGAAATGAAATCATGAACTTGTAATAATACAAGTATGTGAACTCCACGTTCATTACAGCATTATTCACAGTAGCCTAAATATGGAAAAATTAAATAAATTAAATATGGAAAGTGTTCATTGATGGGCAAATGGATAAAAAAAAGTTGTGTGTGTGTGTGTGTGTGTGTGTGTACATAATGGAATAGTATTCTGCATTAAAAAAGTGGGAGATCCTGTCATTTGCCAGTGTCTGTGAGTCTGGAGGATACTATGCTAAGTGAAATAAGACAGGCACCGAAAGAAAAATACTTCATGATCTCACTTATATGTGGTATCTAAAAAAGAAGTCAAATACACAGAGATAGAGAATGAAATGGTGGTTACCAGGGAGGGGCTGGGGGGCAGGAAATGGAGAGATGTAAGTGAAAGGATACAGAGTTGCAGATACATAGAATGAACGAATGTAGATAGCTAATGTACAACAGGAGGACTGTAATTAATATTGTACTGTATCGGGGATTTTTGCTGAAAGAGTAGGTGTTAGATGATCTTGCTACACACAGACACACAAAAGACCTCTGTAGAATGGTGTCTATGTTGATTTGCCTGACTATAGTAACCATTTTACTATGCATATGTGTATCAAAATGCATTGTATACCTTAAATATATGTAAATTTTTAAAAAGGATAAAAATCCAAATTCTGCCCCATGTCCCAGGAATACATCATCTGGCTCCAGTCTCCCTGTGCTTCCTGCCCAGTATTTTCCCCTCACTGACTTTGTTCTGAACACACTAGTTTCCCTTCTGCTCCTCAGTTTGCACCAAGCCCCTTCCTACTCATTCCTACTGGAATTTTGTGATCGTGGCTATTTCTGAGTTGTCACTCCTTGGAGATGCCTTCTACATCATTCCATTAAATGATCTGGCTGCTCCCTTCCCTTACTTGCTCTTTATCACGTAACCCGTGATAAATGAACACGTATTCATTTCCTTCTTAGGTCTTATCACATGCTGTAGTTTTTAAAAATCATCCATCTCTCTCAAGTACAATGCAGTTTTATTCTGCTTCCATAGCCTAGTAGATGGTCATTAAATATTTTTAAATGAATGAATCAATGAGTGCCATATTCCTGTGATTTATTTGCTAAAATATTTCAAGAATCTCTCTTTTAGAGTTGTCTTTAAAGAAAATTAAGTACTTATGGGAAAAACAATTATCGCTTTATAATCTCAGACTATTATTCCTTAGGTTGATACTTTGGTTGATGTTTTTATTTGACTCTCTTAAATATTGCTTCTTCATTTTATTTCCCCTGCTTTTTTCTTAACTCAGCTTAGTACTATTTTCCACTTTTATCTTTTGCTTTTTTACCAAAAGCTTCAGATACTTTCTGAATCAAGAAACTCCCAAGGTACAGACCTGGGATCATAAGGCTGCTTACACTGAAGATGGGGCATTAGGAATCTAACATCATGTGGACTATTCAGACATTTCCACCCCAACCTCAGTGAAAATGACTGAGTCCTCCTTTGAGCTTCAACATAACCCACACCTATATTTATCACATCATCAATCACATTTCCTTGCTTTAATCTGTTTTCATGTCCTTTTTGCTCTTCTAGGCTTAAAGTTTGGTTGAATGGAAGAGCAATGTGCTTTTTTTTTTTGTACATGGGACATAGCAATTAAATATTGCTGAATGAATGCAGCATCAGGAAACAAATGCATGTATGTCCTATATGTATATAATGTAATTGCTATGTATTAATGAATAGATGAGATTAATTGACCAAAATAAATGGCAAATGCCAGAAGCTGTCTTTAAGGCAACTTTTATACATACACATAATTACCCAAATTAAGACCATTTGACTGTCACCTGTGCTGAGGTTGCAGGCCATAATGTGCATGATTGAATCTTGAGTTCAGTATCTTTTCCAGTTGGTTATTTATTTGCGATATAGTTAATATTTTCCAGAGAAAATTATTGAACCTAGTGAAAAATGACATATCCATGGGATACCCATTATCCCAAACACGGTGTAAAATCCACGATCCTCGTCTAGTACTGAGGAATACCTGAGGGGACAGAGATAGAGCAAACCAATGAAGGAGAGAGGGAATATCTTATGTTATATTATTTTATTCACATATTACCCATCACCAAGTTTAAGAGTGTTGGCTTCTGAGAATAAGGAAGCAAAATACTATGCATTGGTCATTAGGCTATGCTTTACGAGAGATGTCTACTGATTTCTAGAAAAAAAGTGGCATCTATCCATCACTGAATGAAAAACAGAAAACTTTATTAAGTTTGAATGTTTCTGAATTACTATTTAAAAACAAACTCCTGAATATTGACATATGTTTCATATATAAATAAAGGCTTGGACTTAGACATGTAATGTCATATTAGCTTCTTCTATTTTGTTTGCCTCAAAATAAAAATATACATTACAAACTTTAATGAATCATATTATTCAGGACTAGTTTTTTTGTTAACAGAATGTAGCTAGAATCACTTTCCAAATCTTTCTGCAACATATTTACAATTTTTTCTGCATTCTGATACAATTAGAAAATGAATTGTTTGATTACTGGTGATTTTATAATACTGTGGTTGTTGAATCTCAATTCTTACTGGTCACATCTGTAGAAGTACAAGATAGGTTAGAAAGGTGCCAGTGACCACACATTCACCTTTTAAATTCTTTTTTTTTTTTTTTTTTGAGACAGAGTCTCACTGTGTTACCCTCGGTAGAGTGAGGTGGCATCACAGCTCACAGCAACCTCAAACTCTTGGGCTTAAGTGATTTTCTTGCCTGTGCCTCCCAGTTAGCTGGGACTAAAGGCACCTGCCACAATGCCCAACTATTTTTTGTTGTTGTTGCAGTTGTCATTGTTGTTTAGCTGGCCTGGGTTGGGTTCGAACCCACCACCCTCAGTGTATGTGGCTGGCGCTGTAACCACTGTGCTTATTCTTATGAAATTCTTATGAAAAATATTTTTTACAAACCCACCTCTTAGTACCTTAGTAATAATTTTTCTAAGAAACTTATGTTGAATAACAAATAAGGATAAATAAGTAAAAATAATTAATAGTAATAAAGGTACCTGAACAACCTAATGGGTTGAGTTTTCTTTTAATTAAGGTTTTATTAAATGTGGTCAGTAATCTTATATGTAAAATGTTATCTCATTTCTTCTAAACTCAGGATTGTTATTAATTTTTCAAGAAAAGAAAAGATAAATAAAGCATAAATGAAGTTCTTGGATAAATTGCTTTTGTATAAAATGAAATATACCTAAGGCAGAATTTATTATCTCCTTCTATCTTCCCTCATTATTATGGATACGTTGCAATACATCTGTTTAAAGAGAATCATATAGTTATCATTATTATTGATTCTCCTGTTTTACCTGTTCCTTAAATTCTACCACCAAGATCTATTGATGCAGATAGACTCCCAATGTCTTCTTGTTACTGCTATTTGAAGTCTATTTCAAGACCCAGGTGTTGATGTGATAGTGAAAAAAGTCAGATGAATTGTCTAACATTGTGTTTTATCTGTGGTAATGTTTTGCTCCATTAGCTCAGTTAATAGTAATTTATTCATAGGTGGGGCTTGGTGGCTCACACCTATAATCCTGGCACACTGGGAGCCCAAGGCGGGTAGATTGCTTGAGCTCAGGAGTTTAAGACCAGCCTGAGCAAGAGCGAGACCCCCATCTCTACTAAAAATAGAAAAATTAGCAGGGCATTGTGAAAGGTGCCTATAGTCTCATCTACTTGGGGGGCTGAGGCAAGAGAATTACTCAAGCCCAAGAGCTATGAAGATGCCATAGCACTCTACCCAGGGCAACCGAGTGAGACTCTAGCTGGAAGAAAAAATAGTGATTTGTTTACATTGTGGATATATTCTCTTTCCCACATGAATTTAAACACTACAAGGCCAAAACCCATAGATTTCACTTTTCTTTTCTGACCCCTCACAGACCAAATCTATATCAGAATGATACCTGATAAATGAATAGGTTTCCATTAGTGCACGTTGGGTTTCCATCAGTGAAGTCATGGAAAGCAAACAAACCTGTTTTGCTACATGACTGAGCTCCACCGCAATGTCCACTCCAGAATTCCCAATGCCAACCACTATGATTCTTTTCCCCAAAAAGTTCTCAGGACTTTTGTATTCCCGACTGTGGAAGTAACAGCCTCCAAACTTCTCAATGCCTGGTGGATGAAGAGAATTTTTCATTATGAGAAGTGGTTTTTACAGTTTTAACACATAGAAGAAAGTTATGTTCTCAGTCACGTGAAAGAGCAAGACATAAAGTCTGGGTCAGCAAACTGAATATCATAGTTGTTTGAAAAAGGTAATTTTATATTTTATAGAGCTCAGGGAAAGAAAGAGTGAATTTATTTATTTATTTATTTGTTTATTTATGACAGAATCCCACTCTGTGACCCTGGGTGGAATGCCATGGCATGATAGCTCACTGCAACCTCAAACTCCTGGGTTTAAGCCATCCTCCTTCCTCAACCTCCTGAGTAACTGGGACTACAGGCACCTGGCACAATGCCCAGCTAATTTTTCTATTTTTCATAGAGCCCTTGTCTTGCTCTTGCTGAGGCTGGTCTCGAGCTCTTGAGTTCAAGCAATCCACCTGCCTCAGCCTCCCAGAGTGCTGGGATTATAGATGTGAACCACCACATCCTGCCAAAAAGAATGAATTTAGAACTAGTACCCAGGGATTCCAAATGTAGACTAGTGACCTTATAAAATCTATATATTTAATAAGTGGTAGATCGGATTTCTTAGACTTATCCAAAATGTAAGTTTTACCATAATTTCATAATAATCTAATTGTATTCATTATTACATTGTCCTATGCAGTCTTCAGCAAAATAATGAGCAGGAAATTGGTTGTTTTCTTTTGTTTTACTATTCTCTAAGCATACATAGGGCCTTTGTTAACCAGTTTGACATCTGTGCGTTCCATGCTGCCCCTGGTTCTGCTGGGGGCTTCACCACAGCCCCTATGGTGTATCTGGCATTCTCAGACATCATCACCTTCTGGATATATTTATGTTTCTTTCCCCCTGAAACTTATTCAAATACATATGCAACATGTCTCTCTATAGGGAGTGTCTCTCAGCCAAAAAGCAGGTAAAAAAGAGGCTGATACATATATAGACAGTTATTAATATAATTTTAATTAATTGAGACAATACACTGCAATTGTATATTGCATTTTAACATTCGGAAGATTTTATTTTAAATGTGATTGTGTTGGTGTGCAGACAAAGAAAAGTTAGGCATTTGTCATATATAACTCAGCTAGTTAGTCAGACACCAAAATCAAGTTTAAGTCCCTTGATTTCCACGTAGGACTCTCCTGTTTTCAGTTTGTGTCCATCCCCAAACTGTTTCTTATGATGACTTGTTAGGCATCATAAAAAGGCACTTGACATAGCAAGTATTTCTTTTTCCTTTTTCTTTTAGGGTAACAGATTTTATTTAGGAAGAAAAAGAGAAAATTTAGAGCACTTCCAAAGAGAGTTGATAGTAGCTCCCTCTCACAGAAGAGAACAAGTGAGAGAGACCAAAGTAAACCTCCCAAATATTTCTTAATTGACTCTTGATTGCAACTGATGGAATGGGAAGGAAAATGGAGCAGGAATAAGGGGAGAGGCTTTAGTCAGGGTATGGGGAAAGGTTTTCCCCCTAAGAAATAGTCGCCTTTGAAATATGCACCATTTTATTCAACAAAATTCAAAGGGAGCTAGTTTGTTTCTATCAGCCAATTAAAATCCATGATAAATTAATGTTATTTAAGATCTTGTCCCAAACTTTAAGATTTCTAGGTTTGTGGACCTGCCAGCTTTTTTTTTTTTTTTTTTGGCTTGTCATTTTTCTCTTATTTTTATTAATTTCACTTTCTCTAGAAGGGAGGGAGATCAGATGAAAGGGCATGAAACTAATTTAAATGCAGGCTAATTTTTATTACTTATTAGAAGTCATATGAAATCATAGGAAGTAAAAAATGGAAGTTGTCATCTTTGACTGTTTTTGTATGTTAGTGGTGTCCTATTAATGTAAATGTTGAACAGGTAGTTGTTATTAAATATCAACAGAGAAATGTTATTAATTCTAGTAATAAAATTCATGCTCAATCATTTTTCTCTGAAGGTATTTGAATAGTAGTTTTCTACCAAACAGATTCTTTGTGACACACCTGGGAAGGACTGAAGTGGTAAGTAGGGGTCTGTGTGATGTCCACTGCAGACTAAGACTCCATCAAAGACCAAAGTATCTTGTTTCTCATCAGTCTCCACAACAACATCCCATTGTCCATTGAAAGGAAAATCTGGGTGCTTCCTCACACTTCGCACTTTGGTCTGAGAACAAGGGTGCAACACAAATGATACTCGTCACTGGCCTCTGGTTGAATCCCTTCTCCAAACTTCATAGACCTAAGTCATACAGCTCATCTAAGGGATTCATATGCATTTCATTCCCATTTCTGGGTACTCCCCCAGTGACCGTGCTATGTGTGCATTTTCAAGATATTATGGGCATGTAACTAGAAATATATTTTCTATAGAAATGGAAAGTTGAGACTTTACTATGAAAAAGCAGAAGAGAGACTAAAGCCATAGGAAAAATATCTTTCTCTCAGAAAGACTTCCACATGAAAGAAAATAGTATTCCTAGTGTTTTCTTCTCTTAGCACAAAGCTGTCCATTTTTCCTGGGCATAGTGTTTGAGTTTCAGGGAGGAAGTAATGTTCCACCATGATTATAGAGATAGATTTTGTTTGTGTGAGTTGCGGGTCATGGTGGTAGATAGATTGTGGGAATTTAAAGTCTTCCTTGTGTTGTTTATGTAACCCTTGTTCTTGTTCTACCACATCGGCAATATAATTTTGCTTGGTTACTACTGCCACTCTTTTAAGTCTTCACACATTTTGAATTTAGGGTTAGCAGAGAAGACCCTGACCATGCAGGAACAAAATATTATCATAAAGAGGTTCTGTTGGGCACAATTCTTCAGCCTTGCATTCAAGTGAGATTCTCAAAACATTATTTTACCATAAGTGATAATTTTCTAGGTGGAAGCTCCCTAGTGATCTCTTCCTCTGGTCACACTAGAATATGTCAAATATAGTTCTCATGTGTGCACATGTGAGTGTGTCTGCAAACATGCACCCACACAAATACATATAGTTGCTATGCAATATTTCATTTCTATTTTACCTTAAAACGAATGTAATTCAGGAGGCCAAAGTGTTTGGCATACATCCTAAAGTAGTCCATGAGCCTGGAGTTGTGCATATAGTTGGGAAAATGATCAGGTGCGGGGAAGTCACTGAAGCACATCATTTCCTTGGAAGTGTTGATGGTCACAGACTTGTAGATGCTAGGCATTTTGTCTGAAGTGTTTTTCTATAGAAGGAAACTCGTCTTAATGACAAAGTTGGCAATAACAAGAGAATCAAAATAAAATATTACCTAACGAAGAAACATAATCTGAGGAATAATAAAGCCGTACATTGACTTTTATGTGCTCCACAAATATTTTCTCCCTCTCTCACATCTGCAAGAGAAAAAATTTACATTGAATTGACAATAACGCACATATTTGACTTTTCCATAGAAAGGGTGAATGTCAGAAACAATGGAATGGCGTCTTCAAAGTTTGAAATGAAAAGAAACTTACCTAGATACCTATATCCAGTGAAAATATCCCTCAAAAATGAAAATGAAATAAACACATACTCAGAGAAAATCTGAGAAAATGTGTTGGCAGCAATCCAACTGTGAGAAATATGAAAGTAAGTGCATCAGGCTGAATGGTAATGGATAAAGATGGATTCATGCAAGTGGAGGAAGGGGTGGAAACTAGAAATCATAAATGTGTGACAAACTGAAAAATATTAACTTTAAAAACAATACTATGTGGGACTTATATTCTAGAAGTCAAACATATGATATGGGGAAATGAAGTCAAACTATTGTGAGATGCTTGCTTTATTAAGAAAGTAGTAATATACAGAAAGAAGGTAGAAAGTAATAAGTCAAGAATGCATGTTTAAAAAAAAGAATGCATGTTAAAGTTCACAAATAGAAAGGATAACCATTTCCACCACAGATTTAAGAAAAAAGGACTATTGTTAATATGAATGCAAAATGGGTATCTAAAAAATGTACAAGAAATGTAGGTGGATAAAGAGTACATGAGTAAAACCTGAAGAAAAAAGAAGAAATGAAGAATAAAGAAACAAAGATGTAAAACAAATCAAAAACATGAAAGATAGCAAATTAAAACCAATTATATTCATATTTCATTATATATAAGGATCCTGATTAAAAGAAAAATTCCAAAAACTAAGCAAAAAGCCCCTTTATGCTATTTGCATGACATAAAATTAAGTGGAAAGATAGCTGTATTATGAAAACACTAATTGAAAGGCAACTGAAGTGGCTATATGTTAAGATCCAATAAATTAGAATTATAGCAAAATGAGAGATGAAGGAGAAATAATAATGACATAAAGATCAATTCTACAGGAAGGCAGAAGAATCTTAAATTCAAATACATTTAGTAACATAATTCCATAAAGTAAAAATGAACTTAGAAGGAGAAAGAGAAACTCATATTCATAGACAAACTCATGTTTATAGCTGGAGAATTGAACTCATCTCACTAAGTAAATGATAGATAATAGTACAGGCCAGGTGCGGTGGCTCATGTCTATAATTCTAGCACTCTGGAAGGCCAAGGTGGATGGATCACCTGCGCTCTGGAGTTGGAAACCACTCTGAGCAAAGAGAGACCAATTTCTGCTGAAAATAGAAAAACTAGCTGGGCGTTGTGGTGAGTGCCAGTAATCCCGTCTGCCTGGGAGGCTGAGACAGGAGGATCCCTGGACTTCTGTGCTGCTATGATGCCATGGCACTGTATCCAGGGTGACAGAATGAGACTGTATCTCCAAACAAACAAACAAAAAAACCCCAACAGATGTGGCAACCATTGGTGAACACAAATTTAGCTTAATTAACATATATAGACAAACCTTATAACTTAACTACACATTCTTTAGAAGTACATATGGACATATTTTCCAACATAAGCCTATGATGAGCCATTAAAAAGTCCTAAACAAATTTCAAAGGATTAAAGTCATAGTATGTTCCCTAAAAACAGTGGAGTTACTTTAGAAATTAGTAAGAGAAAGTTAACTGGAATGCAACCCCACCAAATTGTTTAGAAATTAAACAACACAGCTAATTAACTTTTGGATCAAAGAATATATCACAGTAATATTAAGTACATTTTGAACTGAACAATAACAAAAAGATAATGTATGGGTGAAACAAACTGGTGATTGGAAGGAAATTTATAGATTAAATGTATATGTTAGGCAAGAAAAAAAAATTGCAAGTTTCTCTCTGAAGTGAGGTTGAGGGGAAGAATAGAATGTATTCCACAAGGATTGCTAGTTAACATTGTTCGGGAGACCCTAGTTCATACAACAAGAAATAAAAAGAAGCAAAAGTCATAAATAACTGGAAAGAAAGAAGCAAAACCGTTATTACCCATAGAAGTCATGATTATGTACAGCAAATCCAAAAGAATCCACATACAAAGCATTAGTGAATTTAGCAAGGTTGTTGGATATGAGGCTGGCATAAAAATATAAATAATGGCTGAGAGAAAAGAAAAAATCATAAATGGAGAGGTAACACCATTTCACAAATTACATGACTCAGTTTTCTTAAAATATTGGTTCTTTCCAAATTCATCCATAGATCTGAGGCAATCCCAAATATATTCCAGTAGATGTATTTGTGGCAATTGACAAACTTATTCCAAAATCTATATGAAATGTGGAGATCCTTGAAAAGTAAAGAAAAAGCTGAAGAAGACCAAAAATACCAAACTTTACTAAAAAGATACAGTAATTAGGACAATGATGCACGGATAGAAAAATAGGCCAGTGGAATGGCGTTAAGGAACAAACTCCTGCATAAACAATCACCAAACTTCCAAAAATGTATTAGTTAATTAATTTTAAAAAGGCACTACTGCAATTCTGAATAATTCCTCTGAAAAATGAGGAAAGAATGGTCTTTGAAATAGGTAGTACTATATCCATTGGACCTCTGTATGGGGAAAAATGAACCAGATCCCTATATCTCACCATACTTAAAAAGTAATTCAAAATGGATCACAAACCTAGACATTAATGGTAAAGCAATAAAAGTTCTGGAAGAAAATGTAAGAGAATATCTTCAGGATTTGGGGGGTAAGTAAAGGTTTATTAAACATAACACAAGAAGTAAAACCATACAACAGCTTTATAAAATGGACTTCACTGCAATCACAAGCTTCTGTCAAGAGATGTCCTATATTTATGACAGTAAAAGCACATAATACATAGTGGAAGATGATACTCACAATAAATATATATGTAACAAAGGACTCATATACAAAGTAAAAGAACTCATGCCAAACAAAGAGAAAAGGATAGGCAGTCTAGATAAAAGTTGGCAAAAGTTTTCACAACTAAGAATATTTAAATTGCCAATAAACATGTTAAAAGATGTTCAATGTCTATACCCATGAGGGAGATGCAAAGGAAAACTGCATCAATACGACCACACACTCACCAGAATGGTCAAAATGAAAAGACTAGCAATACTGAGTGTTTGGAAGGATACAGAACAAGTGGGATTCTCACACACTATTGATGGGAATGTAAATTGGTGCATTTGTTTTAGAACACTATTCAGCATTATCTACTAAAGCTAAATATATGCTTATAATTTGAACCAGGATTTTAATCCTAGGAATGTACTCAATAGAAATGAGTGGACAAATAAATTGTAGCATTTATTCAGTGGAATACTACATAGCAATTAACAATATTGACATGAATTATTACTATTCTTATATCATGAATGATTTGACATGCATAAATGATGAGTTAAAGAAACCAGACATAAAGCTTCATAGTAAAAACAAACCAAAATTCATCAAGAGGAGAATGAGTGAATACATTGCAGAATATTCATATACCGAAATACTACACATCAACACAAAAGAAAATGAACTATTGTTACATGCACAATTTGAATGAATCTCAGCTAATAAATTATAAGTGAAAAAACCAATACAAACATATATGTATATGATCCCAAGGACCAGAAAAAGTAAATAATGGTGATAGAAATCAAAACAGTGATTACCTCTGGGGATGGCTGGATATTGACTTGGAAGAAACACACAGGAACCTTCCAGCATTCTACAAGTATTCTGTATCTTGATCTGAATAGTGGTTGCATATATATGTGTGTGTGTGTATATATATATATATATATATATATATATGCGTATATATAAATGTATCACAATTATTCTGTACACTTAAGATTTTCTTACTTTATATACTTTAGTGCACACATTGTACCTCAGCATAATTTTTTAAATAAAAAAGACAAAGTTTCACATTAGATAACAAAGTAAAATCAGGTTTTGTGGTGATAAACATAAAACAAAATGACACAGCAAAATGGAAAAATTAAGTGATGGGGAAAGTATGTTTCTTAAAT
Source organism: Arctocebus calabarensis (assembly GCA_963573935.1). Lineage (NCBI taxonomy): Eukaryota > Metazoa > Chordata > Mammalia > Primates > Lorisidae > Arctocebus > Arctocebus calabarensis. The sequence goes on along the minus strand of CAUYON010074011.1, from coordinate 7,545 downwards.
TCTAACAAAAAGATAGCTACTTTAGTAATATTAACACCAACACAGTATATTTTAATTCAAGGTAAAAGGAACAAAAAAGTCTTTCAAATCAATCAAAGGAACTATCCCCTAAGAAGATATAGCAGATGTAAACTTTTAAGCACTTATCAACAAACCTTTTGTATTTATGATAGAAACTCAAGAAAAATAGGAAAATAGTCAACACATATAAGACATTATGACATATTTTAATCTATTTATTTAGTTTTTTATTGGTGACAAAGTCTCACTTTCTTGCCCCTGGTGAGTGCCATGGCGTCATAGCTCACAGCAATCTCAAATTCTTGGGCTCAAGCGATCCTCCTGCCTTAGCCTCCCAAGTAGTTGGGACTACAGTCACTTGCCACAATGCTTGGCTATTTATAACATATTTTAAAAAGATTTGTATATCTAGAATCTTGGTACAGTTTACTATGATCTCACATCTCTATTACTATTGAGTGGCTTGGACAAACTATTTCAGCCCTTCTTCCCTTTGGTCTATCCTCAATAGAGCAATCAGGGCTCTCTTTTTAAAACATAAAACTCAGAGAAGATAGTTCCTCATTTTAAATCCCTCTAATGGATTTCAATCTCTATCAAAGTCTAAGTCCTAACCATGACCTATAAACCCTGATAGGTCCTGGTCTCCCACTTCTCCTCTCACCACTTCCTAGACTTCTCCCTTTTGATCACTAAAATCCAGCCACACTGGCCCCTGGCTCTTTCCCAACATGCAAGGCATGCTCCAACCCTATGCCTTGGCCCTTGGAGATCCCTATTAATCCTTTTCCCCAGATACCCTCTTGGCTTTCTTTCTTATATCTCAATTCTTTGTCAAAAAATTTACTTCACATTGAGGCTATTGAAGATCCCTTACTTAAATGATATTCTCCAAACTCTCATTTTCTGCTTTACTTTTATTTGCTATACTTGCTATTATCAACCATGCTGCTTATTTATTCTATTCATCTTCCCCATTAGAATGTAAAATCCCTAAGGGCTAGGATTTTTGTATTTGTGTGTACTAATATATTTCGGGGCAGTTACATAAATGCCTGACACAGAGTAAGTGCTCAAAAAAATATTTGTTGAATGAGTGAACTCTTGAATTAAAGGAAAAACAAATGAGTATTATGGAATATTTAGAACTAAAAGTCAATTCAAGCAATACATAAGAAAACCTATAGGTTACAGAGAGATATTTGAATGACTCTAATAACAGGTTGGAGAGTTTATCTGAGGGCTATGAGGAATGTTTCTTGGGCACTGGTTTGCTCCAGACACATCAAAGGAAAGTCCCTGTGGGGCAGTGATGATGATTATTTTGCCTCAAGCCCACTATCCACAGGGATGGAGAGATCTTCTGTTCTAGATCTTGAAGCATGGTGTCAGTGGGGACAAGAGCCAGAAGTAAGAGAAGGGAATATGGCCATTCCTGCATACCCATGAGAATGTTGGCCATGAATGGCGAGAATAATTGCTCTCTAGGATTATCAAACTGGCAAATATTGATCAGAAGTGCTGAATTTCAAGGGCACTTGCAACATGCAAGAGAAGATAAGGGCGCCTAGGCACTTGTCTATTCAACATTTGGCACCAGTCTTGAACACTTCAGGGCAATAGATCTCTTGCTACCAAGAGCAAGAGGAAGAAACATCATTGCCCTCTGATAGACAAAAGAGGGTAACATGCAGAGGCCAGCCAGTCAGCAGACTTGACCACAGAAGAAAGCATGAGACTGCGTGGGAGAAGGCCAGCAATAGATCATCCTACTCCACTGATACCATGTCAAGTCAGGTAAAAAATACGTGACATCTCTGAACTTGTGCATAATATCATCTGATCAGTTGAAAGAATCCTCAGCTACCAGCCTTTTCTAATATTTTTGACAAACACCTGGATTCTCAGCTATCCTGCAAGGGTACCATAAATGCCATGCCTAAATATATGAAATCGACATATATTTACAGATTTGCTCAGTTGATCAGTACTGCAAGCAAGATTAGGGTCATTATATACTTCTTAAAACGTGATGTGTGGTATGTTCCCTCTGAGGAAACCACCAGGCAAATTGTTACAGCTATTTTAAAAAGTTACATGTTTAAAACCAAATAAAACCCAAACTTACCTGATATTTCCAGAGACCTCCAATATCATCATTTCTTTCAAAGCAGGTGGGCTCCAAATCTTCATCTAAGCAGCACTTGATGGCACCCAGTCCACTAATCCCAGCACCAATCACAGCGATGCGCTTCTTGGCCATGGTATCTCTGCTGGTTATAGACATAGTGCTTTGACACTACCATCCATTCCATTTAAAGAAAATTACTGTCTCAAGGACCTATAGATTTTTGTCCTCATTTGATTATTATTATTAGCAATGAGAAGACCACTATGTCCATTACCAGTCAGGTACCACGATAAGTACAAGGAACACAAAAATGTACAAATGAGGATTTCTAACCCCTGAAAATTATCTGTATAGTTAGAGAAACACAAATATGTAGTCCCCAGGCTATATATGGATAAATGCAATAGTACCATCATACTGTGTATGCCATGAGCAGGCAGCACGGAGGAGGAATACCTGGCCTCCTGGAGGAAGCTGCACAGGTGCAGAACCTAAAGATGAATGAATAGGGAACTAGGAAGGCTGGGGTCTGTATGTGTGTGTGCATGTGTGTATGTGTATGTATGTGTGCACACATCTGGAATGTCACATCGTGACAATGTCACATCATGACAATGTCACATTGTGATATTCCAGATAGTGGAGACAATGTGAGTGAGGTAGAATGTCAGAAAATGGAGAATTGATGTGGAGAGCTGCAGCCAGTCTAATAATACTGAGCTCAGAAAGGTAAGGACTGAAATGGGTCCATTAGCTATACCAAGGTTGTGGTCACAAATGACCTGTGTTTAAAGACCTGTGGTCATTTGTGACTTTTGCCAGAAAAGTTTCAGTATAAGAGTCGGTTAGAAGTCATTTCACTGTAGTTTAAGAAGAATATAAGACCAGAGAAAGTAGATGCAGTAACTGTTTACAATTTAGAAAAGCCAATAAAACTCAAGTAAATTCAACACATTGATTTTTTTCTCTTTTCTTTAATCATCTAAGAAAAGTTAATTGAAATAACTGGGAAAATTTTTTTAAAAATCTGCATTTTCAAGATTACTATGAAAGTACCAATATTTAGTATCTCCAAGCTTTAGATTGTGTATCTATTCATTTATTTGCCTGTCTAACAAAAACTTACTGATTCCTAACCATGGACCAATTACTACTGCACTTATTGCCGAGGCAGCAAAAAATAATACCTCAGAGTCTTTGATCTCAAAGCCTCAACCTAAAGGGTAGAGCAGATAATGCAGATAAAGACACAACTCTGTAACTGCTAAGATTACACACAAACTGTGTTTCAGTCTTGCTGAATCACTTGTAATGATTATGTATACTCCTGCCCTTTCTTGATGAAAATTTGTTTTCAAATGGAAACAAATGTTGTTTCTACCACAGAAATGTACTCCCTTTTCTGCTAGGTTACCTTCTATGTAGAACCTTCTTTGAACTTCTCATCCTTTTAGTGACCACAGAATGCCTTGTATAGATTTCCATTATTGCATTCAGCACATTCCTTTATTAGTTATTGTTCTGTCTGTCTTATTTTGGCTGAGTAATAAACACCCAGAAAGATTTGAGACTTATAACTAACTCCCAAACAAAAGTCAATAAAATGAAATTTGAGTGAATAAGTTAATCTCTAAACTTTCCTACCATTTTCTTTGGTTGCTAACATTGATTAGGCAGTAAAAATACTATACCATACAATTATAAATCTGATAAAAATATATTAATGAATATACCCATGTATCTCCCCACAGCCTATAGTATAAGGAAAGATAAGAGTGACCAACCTTTGGAAAGAAGGACATTCACGTTTAATTTTGGACATCTTAATGAAAGTAGATATATTGTTCCCTCTGTCTTCTTGAAGACAGTCAACAGCACACCAACTTGAAGGCTTTTATAGCTTATTCTTATTGCTTTAGTTAATGTGTAATCCTTTCCCATGACTCTGCCAATTTAGATTTAAAAATTGCCATAAGGCTTTAGGGAAGGTACTATGTCTAATTTGATGATATTTGTCATTAGATATTTGCCACTGACATTAGTTTGCAATACATTTTAATACTATTTGGCACATTGTAAAGACCATCAAAATGACATTATTTGCATTGGCTGGGGAAAGCGTAACAAATATTTTGGGAATTAAATAATGTCATTAATTCACTGTCATCACAAGTCAAAGTATTTTTATCACTTTAGGTGAGTTTATGTTAAGAAAATTTTTAGTGTGGACAATCAAAAATTCAGTTAGTGCTTATAACTCTTACAAGAAAACAAAGCAGACTATAGATAATGAAAAGGAAAATGCCAGGTATTATTAGTTATTATAATTGGATGATAGAACTGTGAGTTATGGTGTTTTTAAACTTTATATAATTCTATACAAAAATATAAACATAGACAAATAAAAAAGACTTTTGTTAAATATCTGGGTTTTGGGTTCTCAGTTATAACCAAGGAAGAATTACAAACCCACATTATTTTTTAAATTTCAGATAAATGTGAGGGTACAAACAACTAGGTTGCAATGTTGCATTTGTTAGGAAGTGTCCCTGTTGTAGTTGTGCCCTGCACCCAGGAGATGTGCTATATACTCTTACATTGTGCCCATTAAGTGGGAGCACGCCCATCCCCATCCCTTCTCCCTGTTCCCCTACTTTTCTTCCCCTCCCCCCATCTGGAATTGAATTAAGTTTTTCTCTTATGAGTATAAACCAATGTTTTTGAGTCAAAAAGGAACTTAAAGGTAGTGTAGTCCAATATTTTAGCAAACATAGAAATCCTCTTCATAGTATAGCTCAAATATGTTTATTGAGTCTTGGCTATGCACAATAATGAGGCTGCTTCTGTCTCTCATAAGTAGTGCATTCTATTTTCAAAAGGTTCTGATCACTAGAAAGTTATTTCTTACCTTACATTAGCATTTACTTGTCTTATGTAAAACAGCCCTCATTCTGTGCTCCCCCTCTGTTTTCTATATAATGACTCTTTAAGACAGTTTTCATATCCTATATACCCTCCTCTTTAACCAGAGAAATTTCCAAAATTAATTTAACTATTCTCTTAATACAATGTATGGCACATTACCTATTCTGGGTGCTGAATAATTATTTGTGAATTAGCTTTGGAAGTGAGACCCCATCATAGTCACAGGCCCTACTCCTCTCCCCAAAGAAGGGAAGTATACAAGGTCATGGGTCACTAGGGTCATGTTAGAATTCAATTCTGCTGATTACAAGGTCCTTTTCTTCCTTTGATCTTCACTGGTTCTGTGTAAAGGCATTTTATAATAGTGTCTCATAATAGGATATCCTTTTATCCTTTAGTACTCAATGACATCCAACAGTAGAATGAAAATCTTATAATGAGAAAAAGTATCAACGCTATTAACCAATAAAATCAGAAATGTAAAAGCAACTAGAAAAAGATCCAAAGACACAGGAGCTCTTATATCCTAATTTTGCCTAGTATTATAAAACTCAGCAGTCCATTGCTATAAGCATCTTTCTTTGGGTACATTTCTGCTCTGTGCTTCAGAATTTATAGGAGTTGGAGGGGAACATAGTTTTGTGGAATTTACTGAAACTTTCAAATGAGAGTTTCTAGTTCCTCTGAAGCATCTCTTATTTTCTTATTTTCTCAGGGTTTTACTTTCCTCCATCCAAAAAGATTGCTAGGTCAAGCTCCCTCTTCCTATCTTTGATGAACCATATTATAATGCCAGTGTTCTAATTTAACCAGATCAGAGAGGAACTCAGGTATGGAGGGCAGGTGTAACATGCTTTATTCAGGTCAAGAGTGGAGATGACCTAAGTTATGTGGAAGATCTGCCCTAGATGCTGGTGGCTGTTTTGTTAAGTTACACAATGCAATATGTGATCCATAATCCACAATCTGCCCATATCCAGCTCCTGGTGGTTGGGGAGCTGAGTTACATAGAAAGTCTACATTCTGTGATCCATGATCTGCACAGAGGATAGGTCCCGTGCACCTTTATACCCAGAGGAACAAAAGTGGTGACATGCCAAATAGCAGTTACATATGCATGACTTTCTTATAGACAGTTATGGCTATCTAGGAGCACAAGCCACCTTCCCATGAATAAAAAGCCCAAACACTTTTGTGTCTCTACTCATATCCACGCCTAATTTATAAGTCATATAGAGCAGTGTTTTTCAACCTTTTTTTAATCTCATGGCACACTTGAACCTATAGTTAAACTTCAGTGGGGCACTTAAATTATGTTGATCAAAAAAAAGTAAAGGGGAGAGAGGAGCAAGATGGCAGCTGAGTAACAGCTTCCTTGCAACTGGGCATGGTAAGTCTGGGAAGAAAAGACTCCAGGCATCTCTGGCTGGAGGGATCCAACCCTTTTGGGACACAGGGAGTCCAGCAGACTTCTGGACCCCATGAGAAAGACAAAAGCAGTGGAGAACTGGTGAGTGCTTGTATGTATTCATTCAGTCTAATCCCATTGGCAACTGTAAGTACAGCAGCAGTGAGACTGCCAACTGGAGGAACCTTACCTGTGAGCTATTTGGAGGATTTTTGGACTTGGCACTCAGTTGAACTATCTTGGGAGAATTTGGGCAAGAGTGCAGAGGACTTTAAGTGTTGTCTAGGGCCCAAGATTGAGCCACTGAGCCTGACGGAGCTAATAGTGTTTGGCTATGGGCCACATGGAGCCATTGTGGAAGAAATGCCCTGGCAAGCTCCACCCTCAGGGCTGCAGAGAGAGGTTCAGGCGGGAGCTAGTAATCTAGTGCCTGAGCAGCCTAAAGGTGAGGACTGAAAGGCCTTACAGCCTTAGCCCTCACAGGCATAGAGTGAGACTGGTTTTGGCCCCACTGGGACTCATCAAAACCCTAGTCAGAGGCATGGCACCTAAAAGATCAAGAGTAAGTGAAAGAAAAACTAGGGCAAGGAAACAGATAAAAGAAATCACTCATGAGGAAGAATCAACAGAAAACTCCTGGCATCATGAAAAACCAGTCCAGAGTAACCCCATCAAGGGCCTGTGAGGTAGCTACTGCAGAGGATTCCACCTATAAAGAAATGTTAGAAATGACAGAAAGAGAATTTAGAATACAGATGATGAAAACAATGAAGGAAATGATAGAAACAATGAAGGAAACTGCTGATAAAATGGAAAATAACCAAAAGGAAATCCAGAAACAGGATCAAATAAGAGATGAATGATATGAAGAATATAGAAAGAATGTAGCAGAACTGAAGGAACTGAAGCAGTCAATTGAGAACTTAAAGATGCAATAGAAAGTATCAACAACAGATTAGACCATGCAGAAGCAAGAATCTCAGAGGTAGAGGACAAAGCTCTTGAGATAACTTAGATAGTTAAAGAGGCAGAAAAGAAGAGAGACAAAGCAGAACATTCA
>CAUYON010074010.1:0-12449 GCA_963573935.1 Arctocebus calabarensis | reverse complement strand
AGCAGAAGAAAAGAAATAACCAAAATTAGAGCAGAATTAAATGAAATTGAAAACAAAAGAATTATACAACAGATCAATAAATCAAAAAGTTGGTTTTTTGAAAAGGTCAATAAAATAGATAAACCTTTGGCTAACCTAACCAGGACAAAAAAAAAAAAAAAAAAAAAGAGTAAAATCTCTAGTTTCATAAGTCAGAAATGGTAATGATAAAATAACAACAGACTCTTCAGAAACTCAAAAAATCCTTAATGAATATTACAAGAAACTTTACATTCAAAAATGTGAAAATCTGAAGGAAAATGACCAATACTTGGAAGCCTGCCATCTTCCAAGACTTAGCCAGAATGAAGTGGAAATGTTGAACAGGCCTATATCAAATTCTGAAATAGCATCAACTGTGCAAAATCTCCCTCAAGAGAAAAGACCAGGACCAGATGACTTCACATCAGAAATCTACCAAACTTTTAAACAGGAATTAGTGCCTGTATTACTCAACCTTTTCCAAAATATAGAAAAAGGAGGAATACCATCCAACACTTTCTATGAAGCAAACATCACCTTGATCTCCAAACCAGAAAAAGACCAAACAAGAAAAGAAAATTATAGACCAATGTCACCAATAAATATTTATGCAAAAATATTCAACAAGATCCCAACAAACAGAATCCAGCAACACATCAAACAAATTATCCACCATGGCCAAGTGGGTTTTATCCCAGGATCACAAGGCTGGTTTACTATGCATAAATCTATAAATATAATACATCACATAAACAAATTAAAAAACAAAGACCACAATTCTCTCAATTGATGCCGAAAAAGCTTTTGATAATATCCAGCATCCATTCATTATCAGAACACTCTATGGTTCTTAAGAAAGGGACATTTCTTAAACTGATAGAAGCCATCTATAGCAAACCCACAGCCAATATTGTATTGAATGGAGTTAAATTGAAATCATTTACACTCAGATCAGGAACCAGGCAAGGTCTCCACTGCTTTTTAACATTGTAATGGAAGTCTTAGCCATCACAATTAGGAAAGAAAAGCTGATCAATTGTATCCATATAGGGTCAGAAGAGATCAAACTTTCAGTTTCCCAGATGATATAATTGTATATCTGGAAAATACCAGGGATTGTACTACAAAACTCTTAGAAGTGATCAAGGAATACAGTAGCATTTCAGGTTACAAAATCAACACTCATAAATCTGCAGCCTTTATATATACCAATAATAGTCAAGCTGAAAAAACAGTCAAGGACTCTATTCTGTTCACAGTAGTGCCAAAGAAGATGAAATATTTGGGAGTTTACCTAACAAAGGACATGAAAGATCTCTATAAAGAGAACTATGAAATTCTAAGAAACGAAATAGCCAAAGATGTTAACAAATGCAAAAACATACCATGCTCATGGCTGGGAAGAATCAACATTGTTAAAATGTCCATACTACCCAAAGCAATACACAATTTTAATGCAATCCCTATGAAAGCTCCACTGTCTTACGTTAAAGACTTCAAAAAAATAATACTTCATTTTATATGGAATCAGAAAAAACCTCTCATAGCCAAGAAATTACTCAGAAGTAAAAACAAAACAGTAGGAATTATGCTACCAGACCTCAGACTATACTCTAAATCAATAGTAATCAAAAGGGCATGGTACTGGCACAAAAACAGAGAAGTAGATGTATGGAACAGAATAGAGAATCAAGAGATAACCCCAGCTTCTTACCATTAGTTGATCTTTGACAAGCCAATTAAAAACATTCAGTGGGGAAAGATTCCCTATTTAACAAATGGTGCGGGGTGAACTGGCTGGTGACCTGTAGAAGACTGAAACTGGACCCACACCTCTCGCCATTAACTAAGGTAGACTCTCATTGGATTAAAGATTTAAACTTAAGGCATGAAACTATAAAAATACTAGAAGAAAGTGCAGGGGAAACTCTTGAAGAAATCAGCCTGGGTGAATATTTTTATGAGGAGGACTGCTCAGGCAATTGAAGCAACACCAAGAATACGCTACTCGGACCTGATCAAACTGAAAAGCTTCTGCACAGCCAAGAACATAGTAAGTTTAACAAGCAGACAGTGCTCAGAATGGGAGAAGATATTTGCAGGTTATGACTCTGACAAAGGTTTAATAACCAGAATACACAGAGAACTCAAATGTATTAGCAAGAAAAGAACAAGTGATCCCATCTCAGGGTGGGCAAGGGACTTGAAGAGAAACTTCTCTGAAGAAGACAGGCGCACAACCTACAGACACATGATAAAATGCTCATCATCCTTAATCATCAGAGAAATGCAAATCAAAACTACTTTGGGATATCATCTAACTCCAGTAAGATTAGCCCACATGAGAAAATCCCAAAACCAGAGATGTTGGTATGGATGTGGAGAAAAGGGAACACTTCTACACTGCTGGTGGGAATGCAGTGGGTGGAGGGAGAGTAATTGGTGAGATCACACCTAGGGTGCATCTTACAAGGGTACATGTGAAATTTACTAGGTGTAGAATATAAATCTCTTAACACAGCCATTAAGAAAATGCTGTGCAGGCTATGTTAACCAGTTTGATAAAAACATTTCAAACTGTGTATAAAACCAGCACATTGTACCCCATGATTGCATTAATGTACACAGCCGTGATTTAATAAAAAAAAAAAACAATTGCAGGTCTGTGTATGTGGGTGCAGAAGTTGCTTTTAGGTGGCTGTATACATGTTTGTGTGTCAAAGGGAAGGTGATGGGGATGGGGCAAAACATGCTGGGGTACCAAATGAAGTTGGGATTACCCTGATGGTGGAACTCTAGTGTGTTTGCTGTTGCACTCCTGAGTATAGCTCCTTTTACTTTTTATTTGTTGTTTCAAAAATGTCTGTTAGGGTAGTTCATTCATAAAACCTCAGTAATTGCCCCTTTTATCTTTCAAGCCCTGTGATTCTACTAGCAGCACTACTGTCATTAGTGAGCAGTTCCCAGACTTTAGCCTCAGTGCAAATGCCACTATTTTAGGTATTCCTAGAACACAGAGGACCTGAGCAACCTGGCTATTCTCAGTGTACTTTCATCAATGCTATGACATTCAATACATAAACCAGCCCTCTTAGTCTGTCTCCAGTTGTTCCTTTTTCTCCACGCCCATCACTATCACCCTATTCAAGTCACCATATCTTACCAGCACTGCTGAAGAAGCCTTGCGTGTGGCTCTCTTCCTTCTGTTCTTGCCCTCCTCCAAACCATTCCCTAAGCAGCTACCAAGAGAGTTTTTAAATATGAATCAGATTATGTTATTCCTTTGCTTTGTGTTCTCTCATGACTTTTCATTAAATTAAAATGGCCTATATGAACCTCCAATTAAAATGGTCCCATATGAACCAGTCCTGCTTAATTCTCCAATGTCATTTACTTTCATCTCCTACCGATTCACCCTATCGTACTTTCTATCCTTCAACAGAGGGTCTTTAACATACCTTCTTCTGCCTTTAACATCCTTTTCTCTCTGCTTGGAAAATACCTAATACCTCTCATTATTTAAGTCCCTGCTTAGCTGTCATGTATTGAGAAGAATTCCCCAACTACCCTATACTAAATGACACGATTAATCCCTTTCATATCCTGTTTTCTTTATAGCACCAATTACAATCTATAATAATATTCTTAAAAGTATTTTTACTTTTAGTTATGATTTTGAGGGGATACAGGAGACTTTAATGATGGTGCATGACATGGTGGGGCTCCCAAGGCCCCTTGCATTCTTCAGGCATGGAAACTGTGTCAAGGGGAGATTATCAGTGTGGTGGGGGACTGAGTGGGGCAGGAACTCCCTAACTGCAGAATCCTAGCTGAGGATTTCACTCTTCTTTGTTTATTCTCTTTGAAGCCAGTGGTCCAGGAGCTCATACTCTTTGAAGGCATGTGAACCATAAGGTCTACCACCTTGCTGCTGTAGTAAAATTCATTGTCATATGAGGAAATGAGCTTTACAAAGTGGTTGTTGAGGGCAATGCAGGCATTGGAGGTAGAAGAGTGAACATCACTGTTATAGTCAGAGAAGACAATCTAGTGCTCAGTGTAGCCCAGGATGCTCTTGAAAGGTCTCTCTGATGCCTGTTTCACCATCTTCTTCATGTCATCATATTTGGTAGGTCTCTCCAACAGCAGACCAGGTCCATGACTAACATTCTAGCAGTGGGCACACTGAAGGCCATGTCAGTGAGCTTCCTGTTCAGCCCACAGCCTTGGCAGTGCCAGAAAATTCAGGGATCACATACTAGAGAGTTCACATCATGCCACAGTTTTCCAGAGGGGCTGCCCATGGTCCTCTGGGTAGCAGTGAGGTTATGATATGTGGTCATGGGTCCTTCCATGATATCAAAATTGTCATGGATGACTTTGGCTAGGGGGCTGAGTAGTTGGGTTGCAGGAGGCATTGATGAGGATCCTGGGGTTGTTTCTATATGTCTCAAGGGTCATGTCCATCACAATCATGGGGCATAAGCAGTGGGGACAGAAATGATGACCCTTTTGGCTCCTTTTCTAGGAAGCCTCAGCTTTCTCCTAGGTAGTGAAGACATCTGTGGACTCTATAACATAATCAGCACCAGGGTCCCCCTCCTCATATGATTTTGGTGGGATCTTGTTCATGGAAAATGATTATGGAATGCCCATTGATGATAAGCTTCCCATTCTCAGTCTTGTCTGTGCCATGGTACTTGCCATGGTAGAATCATACCAGAACATTGTAGACCATATAGTTGAGGTCAATGATGATAACAATATCCACTTTACCAGAGTTAAAAGCAGCCCTGGTGCCCTGGTTCCCAATACAACCAATTCCTTTTACTCTGGCTTTCACTTTCACCATGGTGTCCCAGGGACGTTACTGGTGGAGTACAAGAAGATGTGGTTGTCTATGGAATAGGAGCAGAATAGTAATGATTTTTTTTAATCATAAATTTAAATTTCATGAAGGCAAGAACCTTGTCTGTTTTATATTTGTATTCCCAGTAGTCAGCAGCATCTCTCAGCTTTTATTCTTTCCCTTAGTGTTTCCCAGATACAGAGAGATGAGGCAATCATACTTCTCAACTTAGTTTTGTTTAATTTTATTTATCTTATTTTGTCATATTTTCTTAGAAACAGGCTCTCACTCTGTTTCCCAGGCTAGATTAGTGCAACCTCAAACTTCAGAAATCAAGTGATCTTCCTTCCTCAGCCCCATCCCAAGTAGTTGAGACTATAGGCATGCACCCCTATGTGTGGCTAATTTTTATTTTTAATTTCTTTGAGAGATGGGAGTCTTACTATGTTTCCCAGGCTGATCCTTGGACTCCTGTACTCAAGTGATCCTTTCCCTTCTGACTCCCAAAGTGCTGGAATTATAGGCATGAGCCATTGTGCATGGCCCCTCAGTTTATTGTACATTATTATCGTTAGTCCACACAAAACCCTTCTGTTATATTATTTTTTTCTTCATCCCTATTCATTACCACACTTGCCCTCCCCATAGGCATCCACTCTAGTGACTTGCTGGATGTATATCTTTTTTTTTTTTTTTTTTTTAGAGACAGAGTCTCACTTTATCACCCTTGGTAGAGTGCTGTGATGTCACATTCACAGCAACCTCCAACTCCTGGGCTTAGGAGAGTCTCTTGCCTCAGCCTCCCAAGTAACTGGGACTACAGGTGCCCACCACAACACCTGGCTATTTTTTCTTGCAGTTTGGCTGGGGCTGGGTTTGAACCCACCACCCTTGGTATATGGGGCCAGTACCCTACCCACTGAGCCACAGGTGCTTCCCTGGATGTATATCTTTTACCTTTGCAAAATACCTAATGTGGGTTTCTTTTGTGAAACACTAGTGTGATGTATTCTCAGCTTACACAGGTTGTACTGTTTATTTTTTTCTCACACTACGCTCTGCGTTCTACTCACATAGTAGAACGCATGTGTATTGCATGTACATGATCTGCTGCTCCTTACTGTTGCGTGGCATTCCAAATATGCATTTGTCACGTTAAATTTACCCACCCCTCTAGTTTTTTTTTTTGTTTGTTTATTTTTTGTTTTTTGAGGCAGACTTTCACCTTGTCGCCCTGGGTAGAGTGCTGTGTCATCACAGCTCACAACAACCTCATACTCTTGGACTCAAGTAATTCTCTTGCCTCAGCTTTCCAGGTAGCTGAGATTGCAGGCACCCACCACAATGCCTGGCTATTTTTAGAGATGGGGGTCTCGCTCTGGCTCAGGCTGGTCTCCAGCTGGTAAACTCCAGCAATCCACCAGCCTCGGCCTCCAGAGTGCTAGGATTACAGGTGTGAGTCACTGCACGTGGCCTACCCATCCCTCTTCTAATGGAGATTTAATTTATTTCCAATGCCTTCCTCCCATAAACAATGTCACAATAAAAATTCTTCCGGATGTCCTTTTATTCCATAAAAGGCATGAGTCTTTCTTTGGGATACATAAGCATGGTATGTTGGGTCACTGGGTAATGTATTTTATTGAGTACTGCCTGATCGCTTCCCAGAAAGGCCTTATCAGCTTCAATTCCCACCAGGATAAAAATAGACAATTGAGATTTGTGTCTTGTTTGGGTACTTACTGGCAGCAAAGCCCAGGCAAATTTCTTAATGTGTCTCATTGGTTTCTTCATATATGAATTGGAGATAATACCTACCATGTTAAGGTAAAGATTAAAGGTAAATATAAAATACAAATCACTTATCACCAATCACTCACTGCCTGCTAACTATCATATTTCTCATATTGATTGCATATTCTTTAATGGCATATATAAGTCTTCAACTGCTTTTTCCTGTCTCTCTTCTCCCATCCCTAATTGCCATGGGAATATCCTTAATAATCTGAAAATTTGATCCTAGAAGCAGAGGCAGCTGAATTTGATTTGAAAAATAGAGTAGCAAGAGTCTTGATTATAGTGCACGTCTTAAAACGTTTTGATAAAAATAAATCACATTTAGTTCATTTTATTAAACTCTGTGCAGTAAAAGATTTTTTTAAATTAGACTCTGTGCAGTAAAGGATTAACTCAGCAGGCCTGGGTTAAAACCCTGCATATTTTAAAGAAAGGTAAAATTGTTGACCAGTTTCTGGAAGATAATCTCTGAGTTAGCAATCTTCAACCCATGTGCCATGGCACACTGGTGTGTTGTGAGAGGATTTTTGGTGTGCTGCAAAATTATTAAAGATCATTAAGTAAATTATTTTTGGAAGAAGCTAAAAGCACAGTAAATACATTCTTTTTTTTTTTTTTTACTTTTTTTTTTTGATCAATATAATTTAGGTGTGCCACAGAATTTAACTGTAGGTTCAAGTGTGCTGTGAGATAAAAAAAAAGGGGGGGTTGAAAAACACTGCTCTAAGTTCTTGGAATATCCTACCTGATAAGACTGTCTTTGTTTATCTGTGGTCTTGAGTTATAACAGATAGTTTATGCTAACAATGCTAATTTATGGTGGGGGATTTGGGCCGCATGGTACTAGTATGCTCTTTGGAGGGGGCTAAAGTCCTATGTGGCTGCTCCTTGTCTACACGGCTCACCCCTAGTAAAACCCTTGCAACTTTTACTATTGTTGATTTTAATTTGTATCCTTTCACTGTAATAAGTCATAGAATTATAATTCTTTTGACTTCTTCTATAAAAACATTAATCTGAGGATGGTCTTAGAGACTCCTGACTGTAGACTCAGAATCATTACATACCTGATTTTAGCATAATATAGTGTTAAATTTACCCCAGTCTGGCTGGGGCAGGCATGGTGGCTCATACCTGTAGTCCCATCACTTTGGGAGGCTGAGGCAGGAGTATCAAGTATTACTTGAGACAAGGAGTTTGAGACCAACCTGGGCAATACAGGAAGACCCTGTCTCTACCAAAAAAAAAAAAAAAAGGGCTGTGTTTGGTGGCATGTATCATTCGTCCCAGCTACTTGGGAGACTAAGGCAGGATAGCTTGAGTCCAGGAGTTTGAGACTGGAGCAAGCTATGATGGTGCCACTGCATTCTGGACTGTGCAAGAAAGTAAGACTCTGTTTCAAATAATAAATAAATAGATGGATAAATAAAATTTCCACTTTTAAAATCCAGCTTTAAGACAACATGATTATTTAAGTTAATAAAATTCAATACAAATATAAAGTAGAAATTATCAAACTTTTTGAATTCTTCCTATCAGGAAAAATAACTGTATTAACACATATTGCTCTAAAATGGCAGTATCAATCATCAAAGATATAATGGCATCATTATCCTGTAATAATTTGAAAAACCACCTTAGTAGAATCACACACTATTCTACAGTTAGTGAGTGTTGCGATAAAGAAAAATAAACTTCAAAAATCTACATTGCTCCCTCTATAACAACTCCATTGTGAGCCTAAATAAGAAGAGAGTCTACCAAATTTTCTCTTTTATAGATTTAGGAATCAAAAAATGATACTCTACAGCATGGTGTAATGCATATATTTTCTTTTGTGTTTTGACAACTATTTGTTGGAATAAAACAATCACGGAGAAAAGTTGACAAATTGTAAATATATACCTGATGAATTTCCATCAAGTGATACATCAGGGTGCTGTAAGCAGCACCCAGATCCAGAAACAGAACATCATCAGTCCTGCAGGGACCGTTAGGTAATAATGATTACCTTGACTTCTAACACCAGAAATTAATTCTTCCTACTTTTTTCTTGTAAGAGGAATCACATTGTCTATATTCTTGTATGTCTGGCTTCTCTTGCTCAACATTATCTTTGTGAGATTTAACCATGTTGTGCAAATAGTTATAGTTCATTTGTTTTTATTGCTGTATGATATCCTATTGTGTAAACATGCCATTACTTATAAGACAATGTATATGTTTTAGTTCTAAAACAATATACTGATTGCATTACTATGCAATAAATCTTATAAATTCTTTTATAAATCATAGCTTCTCAACCTTGGCACTACTGACATTCTGGGGCAGATAATTCTTTGCTATGGGGAAATATCCTGTGCATGGAAGGGCGTTTAGCAGCACCTTGGCCTGTTGACACTCCCTGTTCCCCCCACCATGCTTGTATCATTTGCAGGTATGATGATAAAAAAAAAAAAAGTGGTCAGACAATGCCAAATGCCTCTCCAGGGAAGTAAAATCAACTCTGGTTGAGAACCATGATTTGAAGAATGGAATGTTAGAACTTTGGGTCTGTACATGTGCCACTGGAGAAAACCTCCTCTTAACAAAAAGATTTCCTCTTGTTCTTGTTTTTGCTTAAATTGAAGCATATTATTAAATGCAATCCACTCATACATAAGTAATGAAACAAATAGTGAAACTTAAGACTATTTTCAACAAAGGAGGAAATGTAATAGTATGTTAAATGTAATAGTATGTTAAAAGAAGTCACAAAGACTTCTTCAAAATGTGCATGTGTGTGTGTGTGTGTGTGTGTATGAAAGAGAGAGAAAGAGAAGAGAGAGGGATTTTCACATGCTATTCAATTCTTCTCACTAAATGAGAAGAGAGATCATCCAGGAAGAATTAAAGAATAATAGCAAACACACTGAGGGCATATTCAGCTAAGAGCTTTACATCAATCATCTAGCTTAAACATGATAATAGTCTTACAAGATAGAGACTTTCTCCATTTTATAGATGAGAAACTGATGTTCATAACAATTAGAAAGTTCAAACATTAGAGATTGTAGAAAGTTCGCCAAAGCAGAGAAACTTTCCTTGGGTTCTAGCTTTGATTAACTCTTTCAAGATGAAAATTAGAAACATAGGTAAAAGAGGACTACATAAAAATAACTGATAGTCTTGAAGATCAATAAAGACTTTCTACAATTGCAAATAGAGAGGATTAGAGTTCAACTGAAATACACTTTCAGATACAATGGTGTGAAGAGACGTGTGGATACAAAAGAGGACCCACAGATAGTGATGAATGAGGCAGAATCCTAATAGGACCAGCACTTAGAAATAGCAGAGTAAAAGGTCAGTAACCTTTAGAGACTGGAAATTAACTTTGGAACCACTGTACATCGCTTATAATTCATACCATATATATTCATACATAAAATCACCATTAGCAACTTTATAAAGATAGTAAATATTTACCAACCATTCATACATAAAATCACCATTAGCAACGTTATAAAGATAGTAAATATTTACCAACCATTTACCAACCATACTTATATGATATGTGTTGTGTAATTAATCTTCACAATAATCTTAATAAACTAGGGTGTTAATATCTCAAACATACAAATGAGAAAGATGAAGATTAGGGAGGTTAAATAACTTTCCTGAAGGTAAACAATCCTTTATAGCTAATACACACAAAGTAACTCTAGTGTACATACCCTGTATACTCCCCTACATTTGGGTGTGGCAGGACCAGTGAATGGGATAGGATTTTACTTCTGTGATTAGGTTTATAATATGTTAATTTGAATTTATCGAAAGGGAGATTATCCTGGATTGGCCTGACCTAATTGAAAAAACGGTGAAATGCAAATGTCCTTACGATAAAAGAATTTTTTTTCTTCTGGGTAGATGCCCAGTAATGTGATTGCAGGATCAAATGGGAGGTCTAATTTGAGTTCTTTAAGGATTCTCTATACCTCCTTCCAAAAAGGTTGCGTTAGTTTGCAGTCCCACCAGCAGTGTAAAAGTGTTCCCTTCTCTCCACATTCATGCCAGCATCTGTAGCTTTGAGACTCTGTGATGTGGGCAACTCTACATTTAGTGGATGTTGAATCACTGGGGTAAGGTTATATTTCAGGGTAGTTTCAACTTGCATTTCTCTGATGATTACAAATGATGAGAATTTTTTCATGTTTGTTAGCCATTCGTCTGTCTTTTTTCAAGATGGTTGTATTCATATCTCTTGACCAGTAATATATGGGTTTGTTGGGCCTTTTTTTGTTGATTAATTTGCATTCTCTATAGATCCTAGTCATCAAGCTTTTGTCCCATTCATAATATGCAAATATCTTTTCCCATTCTGAAGGTTGTCTGTTTGCTTTGGTTGTTGTTTCCTTAGCTGTACAGAAGCTTTTCAAGTTAATTGCCAAAATGTAGAAACAGCCTAAATGCCCAACAACCCAGGAATGGATTAACAAGCTGTGGTATATGTATACCATAGAATACTATTCAGCCACTAATAAAGATGAAGACTTTACATCCTTTGTATTAACCTAGATGGAAGTGGAACACATTCTTCTTAGTAAAGCATCACAAGAATGGAGAAGCAAGAATCCTATGTACTCAATTCTAATACAAAGGCAGTAAATGAGCTAATACAAGGGGGGAGGGGCTTAGGGGAATGAGCAAGTGGGGAGAAGGGAAGAGGGAAGGGGATGGGGGTCACGCTGTATGGTACACCTCTTGGGAGTGGGACATAAGTATAAGAGGGACTTCATCTAACAAATGCAATTGGTGTAACCTAATTCTTTGTACCCTCAATGAATCCCCCCAAAAGAAAAAATGTGCCTAAAAAAAAAAAAAAGGTGAAATGTCTGACAGAAATTTGAAGGTGCAAACTGCCATGCTACAGAGAGAACCATATGGCAAGGACCTGAGTTTGACAACTGGAAGTAGTGGCTGACAGGTAGCAAGAATATGGGGTCCTGAGTCATCGGACCATAAGGAAATGACTTCTGGTAGTAACTTGAGGGAAATTTGAAGTGGATCCTTAGTTAAGCCTCCAGATGAGTATTTAGTCAGCAAATACCTTGATTTAAGCCTCATGAGACCATCAGCAGAGAAAGCAAGTAAAAAAATTTTGAGACTCTTGACCTACTAACATTGAAGTAATATATTTGTGTTCATTTAAACCACTAAATTTGTGGTAAATTGCCATGTAATAATAGGAGACAAAACCTATAATATACTAGGTTATATTTTTAAACATCTTTTATACACTGAAACATTATTTTTCTTTTTTATCATAAATGTATATTATTATTATTATTTTTTTTTTTGAGACAAAGCCTCAAGCTGTCATCCTGGATAGAGTGCCGTGACATCACAGCTCACAGCAACCTCCAACTTCTGGGCTCAAGCAAGTCTCCTGCCTCTGCCTCCCAAGTAGCTGGGACTACAGGCACCCTCCATGGCGCCCGCTATGACACCGGGCCATTTTTTGGTTGCAGCTGTCATTGTTGTTTGGCAGGCCCGGGTTGGA
This sequence comes from Arctocebus calabarensis, assembly GCA_963573935.1. NCBI lineage: Eukaryota > Metazoa > Chordata > Mammalia > Primates > Lorisidae > Arctocebus > Arctocebus calabarensis. Next base: position 240 of record CAUYON010074010.1, on the reverse strand, counting down.
TTGGAACCCGCCAGCTCAGGTGTATGTGGCTGGCACCTTAGCCCATTGAGCCACAGGCGCCAAGCCACAATTTCAATTTTAATTCAAATCGATATGTTTTAGGATTTTATTTATTAACTGGCATCTGCTTACATAAATAATTGTGCCATGCTATTTAAAGATAAACACAGACAGGTCTTAGAATACACAAAAGGCTTTCTGGTTCAAAACTCTCTTCAGCCTAAGGGGCTATCAAGTAGA
>CAUYON010074009.1:0-28257 GCA_963573935.1 Arctocebus calabarensis | reverse complement strand
TGGGAACCGCTAAAGACTTCATGGAAGGAGATTTTGTGGTTAGGAGGTTCTGCAGGTCAATCATTTGCTCCTCCTTTTTCTTCTTAGGGGCATCAGGCTGAGTATTTGAGTTCCTCTCCAACTGCTGCCCTTCTAACACAGATCTGGGAAATTCTTGATTTTGAAAACATCCTTCTTTCTTCAGCTCTTTCAGAGTCTGTACTCTCTCTGGCCTCTGCGACAACTGGGGGTCTTCATTTTCAGGGACAAGTTCCTCTTTCTGGACCTGGGGAACAGTCCTCACCAAACTCATGTTTTGCTTCCTGGACTGATGTTTTTTCCTGTGCTTCAGAGACAGTGCTCTCAATTCAAACAGCACCTCCTGGCTGCCAGAATCTGGGGGAGGGGAGGGGTGAAAGTCGTCAGAAAAAGATATTTGGAAGTTTCTTTATCAAAGAGCATTTGTTGAGCACCCACTGGGTACACTAGATACCACCTAACACATTCTAACAATGACAAATGAGGAAGACTCTGCAAGCTGGATCTCCTGAAAAGGTCAGCAATCATGACCTGTAAAATGGCAGACAATAAGTTTAGTAGGTAAAAGCAGCATGCTGGGAAGCAGACATCCTGGGTCCTATTCCCAGCTTTGGCAATGACTCATAATATATTTAACTGGGACTGTTGCTTAAAATTTTCTGTATAGGAAACTCTGCTAGGGAAGACTGACCCAAGTTCCAAATTGGAAAATGGAAACTATTTTAATAGGTGGCCTCTCAATATGTTTTATTGCTTATAAAAAAACCTTATCCAGGATTGTTTTATCTTGACTCAAGAATTTGCACTCCTTATCATTTTTTTTTTTTTTTTTGGAGACAGAGTCTCATTTTGTCACCCTCGGCAGAGTGCTATAGCATCATAGCTCACAGCAACCTCAAACTCTAAGGCTCAAGTCATTCTCTTATCTCAGCCTCCCAAGTAGCTGGGACTACTGGTGCCTGCCACAACACCCAGCTATTTTTTAGAGGAGGGGTCTCACACTTGGTCAGGCTCGTCTTGAATTTGTGAGCTTAGGCAATCCACCTGCCTCAGCCTCATAGAGTATTAGGATTACAGGTGTGAACCACTGCACCCAGCCTTCCCACTCCCTATCTTTCATAATCTGTGTGGCCAAGTCAAAAACAAATGAAGTAGCTGCTTTCAAATAGTGGATATAGCTTGCACCTTCCAGTCACTGGCAACATCTGAGCAAATACCACTAAGCCTGAAAGGAAACATGGCAGCGGTAGACTTCTAAACTGCCCTTTGTACTGACTCAAGTTGCCTTCACTCCCAAGTCAATCCTGTTCTCTAAGCTTTGGCTTAAAGCCATTGCAGCTCCTCAGATTTGGCCTTTGGACACACATATATGTTTATTTCTAAAGAGTCAAATTTTGCTCATTTTAATTGGAGTCCATGACTTCTCATTATTTTAGAACACTCTTTGTTGGAAGGTTTGGGAAAATTCTACATATTTATTATCCAAAGAAATCCAAATCCACCTTTCAGACTGCAACCAACTGCTCTATACATTTAGCTAGATGGCCAGTTTGGTTAAGAAGGCTCAAGAGTGGCTCAGTGACCATAGCAAAATGGTTAGGGCACTGGCGCATGCACAGAGGCTGGCAGGTTTGAACCTAGCCTGGGCCTGCTAAAATAACAATGACAACTGCAACAAAAAAAAAATAGCTGGGGTTGTGGTGGGCACCTATAGTCCCAGCTGCCTGGAGGCTAGGAGAAGAGAATTGCTTAAGCCCACAGTTTGAGGTTGCTGTGAGCTGTGATGCCACAGCACTTTATCGAGGGTGACATAGTGGGATTCTGTTTCACAAAGAAAAAAAAATGCTCAAGAGGATGCTGCTAGGGTCCTGTGGTTGTATATGATCTGCCTCACAATCTCAGCCTATAGTGCTATTTTCTAAAATCCTCTCAGAAGTGGCTACTTGTAGCTATTAATCCCAGAAATCTTTTAGCTAAAATCTTTAAAGTAAAGCTCACTATAACATATTCCAAATTAACAGGTCTTAAAAAACAAATTTTACCATGTAAAAACAAATTTTTGCTGTCATCCTTGTATGAAACCAAACGAGACCTGAGAATCTGTCCAGATAGCCAGGTGATTTGTGAATGCTGGTAGTCTCTTAAGCAGGTTTTTTAATATTCTGGTTTATCCCCAGAATGGGAGCTCTCTGACCAATCTCAAGGGTACTAACATTGTTAATATAAAATCTCTTCAAGATTAACAGTTAGAAAATATATAGAGTCTGAGCATGGGGTCACAATTCTAACTTACCAGGTAGCCTGTGGAGCCATTCCTTCCCATAAAGCCTCACCCCATAAACACATCTAAACCAGCAATAAATGCAAAAAATGGCTGGGCACAGTGGCTTGGTCCTGTAATCCTAGCACTCTAGGAGGCCAAGGTGAGTGGACTGCCTGAGCTCAGGAGTTTGAGACCAGCCTGAGCAAAGGAAAGACCCCATCTCTACTAAATATAGAAAAAATTAAGAAGGCATTATGGCGGTGCCTGTAGTTCCAGCTATTCGGGAAGTTGAGGCAGGAGAATTGCTTGAGCCCAGGAGTCTGAGATTGCTGTGAGCTCGGCTGATGCCACAGTACTCTAGCCTAGGGCAACAGAGTGAGACTTTCTAAAAAAAAAAAAAAAAAAAAGCCACTTCTACTTACCAACAAAACAAAAACTCCAGCAATTTTCAAAAGTTTCATAATGTCTCAAAGTCCACCTTTCTATGTCTGTAAGTGTGAACAGACTTGCTGTCCCACCATACGTTCTTCTCTCTGGTTTGTACGTGCCAGGAATGCTAAATCATGCCCTTACTTTAAGGATGGTTATTGTTATGTCTTTCTGGAGACTGTAAGCCTCCAAGAGCAGAAAATGGGTCTGAACACACTGCACAGCCATGCAGATGACTGCTTTTTAAACACCTATTATTATGAATCTAATTTCTCTTCAGGGACCGAGTGCATTCACTCTTCAAAGTCCCCAGAGCCTAATCACTATGCAGCATGTGTGGGTGGACACTTTTCTCTCATAGTCCATCCATAGCACTATGAAGTTCTCCCTTCCATTTTTATCACAGCTCACCTTGTGTTTCTTGACTGTCTTCCTGGTTGAGCTCAGACCTTTCTCTAAGGGATCGCCTTTCCTCAAATTCTTTTAACAACATTTCTTCTTCTGCAACTGGTCTTTCATCTCCCTCACTTTCAGAAACCTTGTGGGCTACAGGCTCTGGCAGTTGTTCAGGGTCCTCCTGGATTTCAGCCTCTTTTGCGTCATGAGTGCAACTCCTGAACATCCAGGGATTTGGTCCGTCTGCATTCATTTGCACTTCATTTACTGCATCAGGGACAAGGAGTTCTTCTGTGCCTCCCTCTTCTTCTTCACTCTCTGAGACTACCTGGAGTTTCTGCATCAGTTCTTTGTTCTTGGCCAATTGTTCCTGCATAGCTTGTCGAGCCTGGAGAAAGCACAAGTGCCTTGTCATTAATAACCACACTAACACATTTCCTGGTCTGTTTTCTTTCTTTCTGTTTTTTTAGACAGTTATACTTTGTTGCCCTCGGTAGAGTGCCGTGGTGTCATAGCTCACAGCAACCTCAAACTCTTGGGCTCAAGTGATTCTCTTGCCTCAGCCTCCCGAGTAGCTGGGACTACAGCACCTGTCATTAGCGCCTGGCTATTTTTAGAGATGGGGTCTTGCTCTGGCTCAGACTGGTGTCGAACCTGTAAGCAATCCACCAGCCTTGGCCCCCCAGAGTGCTAGGATTACAGGTGTGAGAAGCTGCGCCTGGTCTCTTTTTTTCTTTTAGAGACAAGGAGGGTTTCTTTCTGTTGTTGAGGCTGGAGTGCAGCAATGCCATCTTAGCTCAGGGGAGCCTCAAAATCCTGGGCTCAAAGAATCCTCCCACCTCTGTCTCTCCAGCAGTTTTGACTATAGGCACGCATCACCATGCCTGGCCAGCCTGGTCCATTTCTTAAAGTTGTTTCCTCTTTATTTAATAATTATTTCTTATTGTTCTTACTGATTTCAACTGCACATACAGTATTGTATTAGTAGCTATGGAATAAAATGGAAAACAAATTCTTTGCCCTCAAGGAATTAACATGTAAAACAAGATTAAAAAAAAAAAAAAAAAGAAAGCTCCTCTCCCCTTTGTTGGACTTGTCTTCAATGCTGTTTCCTTTTCATCTCTCCTTTTCCACCTTGTTCCTGGTCATTTTCCTCTCTACCTTAGAGATTTTCCTGATGCCTTGTTAGAATGCTAGTTTTCCATCCATCCTCCTGACTCGTCCCCAACCCTGTTTCTGCTAGCATCCTAAATGACTAATTTTCCTTTCTCTCCTCCAATTCCAAATCTTTTCTCACCTTGATGGTCTCTTACCTCCAGGTCATATTTGGCCATAATTGCCTTTGACTTGGCCCATTTCCCACTGTTCTGGTGCTTAAGGCTCATTCGCTCCTAGAAAGAGAAGACAGTATGAGATCCCTAGCACCTTCCAGGAAAAGCTGGTTCAAAGGGATGGAGGTGAGAAGAGCAAGAGACAGTCTCACCATCATCCTGGCCTTCTCCATTTTTTCCAGTTCTTCCAAAGCTGCAGTCGGATTGACCTTCCGCAGGTGCTCAAACTCTTTTAGGGCTTCCTTGGCCTTTCCTTTCTTCATGACTTTGTGATACCTATAGGATGAGAAGGTGTAGGAGGAAAGAGTTCAGAGGTTTAGCTGAAGCACTGATGCCATAGGCACAAGTGCCTCTCCCACCTGAAAGGTTTCTCTAAGCAAGGGGCTAGAACGGACATCATAGAACTAGTTGGCCATAGGGAGCCAGTCTGGGACATCAGACAACTGGCAGAATTCTTGGTCCCCACAGAGTCCATTCTCCTTCTATAGCCAAAGGGAAGAGTAGAATGAATTTCAAAGAGGCAAAAAGGCAGGAAGGAAGCCCTACTGGCTTTAACAGCTATGGAAGTAAGAGCTTATTCTGTAGAACCACTCCATGATATGGGGAAACAGAGAGAGAGTAACCCAACAGTACTTTTCTTTGGCAAAACCAAGAATGAAATCCAAAACCAGAGGACAGGACGTTACTGAACTAGGTAAAACTATATGAAGTTGTTTTTTGGGGAAAAAAAGGCTAGTCACTCCTATTTTGGACTTTTATATGACTCTTCTTACCACATAAAAGGTTCTCTCCTAAGAATTGATTATGACTAGTGACATCACTTTCTTCCATAGAACCAAAGGCCAGTTCACAGGGCCTCCTTACTTTTTGCTTTTGATTTTCTTCGCTCTTCGAGCCCTGGCCTCATAGTAGGACTGGAGAGCCCTGGCCCTCTGAAGCTCTGCTCGGCGCATCTTTGCCTACAATGAATGAATGACATTTACCGTGGCTCTTAGACTATGAAGGCAGCAAATACTGGGAGAAGCATAGCAAGCCTGGGTATATTGAAGATCCGATGATACTTACCTCTTCCAGGCTCATGGCTTTGAGAGAGGCCTTTTCCACAGGAGTCAGTAAAGGGTCTGTCACTGGCTGCTTGTTCTTATGGAGGAGGTTAAAAATTTCTTGCTCCAGGGGAGTTCTTGCCTTAAGGAGATAACAAAACATTCTGAGTCTTAAGCCATGCTTTTATAGCTTTCTCTCTCTATATTACTATGACTGTCTAATTTATGAAACTATAATTGGAATCACTAACTGAATGGGATTGGCTGTTACAGGAAAAGGGGGTTTTGGCTTACAGTTCAGCTGTGTAAATAAAACCTTATTTTATTCTGATGTAAGACAACTTCAACAAACAAATTCTGAGGTTACTTTAATATTACTGAAGAGAATCACTGTTTTTAGGTTACCAATATAGTAGAACTTCTGTAAGTTGACCAACCTTGGGACTGTAATGTATGGTTAATATATGGAGGTAGTTACCCTAAGGAGCTAGACCTATTGTAGTGATATGTTCATGTGGTGCATGTCTGATCTATGAAAATTAGGTCAACTTTAGGAGGTGATTAATGTAGGGAGGTGGTCAACTATGGAGGAGGTTCTACTGTATATGTAAAACAGAATTCTATTCTCTTGGAATCAAAGAATCAAAGCAGGGTGCCCTTAAGGTAAATGCTGGTAGGAGAGGAACAGCAGTACCAGACTATAACAGTTTTGACAGTCAATCAGTCCTTATAATGTATATTTGAAGCACATAACTATTGCCTTGTAGTTAGGAAATCTCAGATTCACACCATAAACCTCCTTTTAAGAATTTCTATAATCCTAGCTCTCTGGGTGGCTAAGGCAGGTGGACTGTTTGAGCTCATGAGTTTCAGACCAGCCTCAGCAAGAGTGAGATCCCATCTCTAAAAAATAGCTGGGCTTTGTGGTAGGCACCTATAAGTCCTAGGTATTCGGGAGGCTGAGGCAAGAGAATCCCTTGAGCCTAGGAGTTTGAGGTCACTGTGAGCTATGATGCCACAGCACTCTACCGAGGGCAACAAAGTGAAAAAAAAAATTTCTAGAGGGAAGGGGAGGTTAGATCTTAAGGTAAGTATTATTTGCCATTGATATAACCAGGAAATAGATCTACACAATGGCTCAGAGGGGAACCCCCACTTTTTCAAATCATAGCCAACTGCTACAAATAATGTATGTGTATTTTCCTGGTATCATTCATTACTGTTGAAAGGAAACAAGAAAAATATAACATTCTTTGGCACATTGTACAAATTTAGGTTAAGGCTATGTGTTTTAATTTCCTGAGTACAAAAAGACATTGCCTTAAAAAAAATATATGACCTTCATGTAATTAGCCTGCTTTTGATAGTTCAAATTCTGTTTTCTAACTTTGGCTCTAATTCCTCAGTTTCCAGTTCATTTTGCATGTTAGGCAGTGTCTGTTTTATGTATGAAATGAATGAAATGTGAACCAGATATTTCACATGTCCATAAAAGCCCTTTTTTGCTGTTTGACTGATATTGTGAAGATGGCTAAAATAATCAGGCCAATCATGCCACAGCCTACTCTTGCAAGGCACAAAGACAGCCCTAGGCAAAAGAGGCAGTTGCAAACCTCACACACATATTATGTGTGGTTTTTTCAATAGTCATATACATCATCCTCAGCATTAAACTTACAAATATCTGGACAAATACATAAACACACATCGTCACACATTACATGGTGCTATTGATTTAACCATAAACCTATTCCACTGAATAGTAAAGGTACATGTTCTTCCATTTTTAGTATTTGTAGTAGTGATCAATCACAGGGTACAGTGATTTATATTACAATGTTGTAATCTCCCTTCAATTCAATTTACAAACATTTATTGATTGCAGATACTTTATAGGCACTTGTGTGGGGTGCTAGGAATACACAATTGATTAAGATAGTTCCTGTCCTCATAGAGCTCATAGCCTTTCAGAACAAAGAGACACACACAACATTAACAACATAACTTAACACGTTAAATGTTATTCTATAGGGGTAATCACAAAGGGAGAACCATAAATTCTTATTAGGAGGTGGGTAAGGCTTGGGGGAAGTGACTTTTTAAAGTTGTGTTTGAGTAGGCTGAGTGTAGCGGCTCATGGCTATAATCCCAGCACTCTGTAGGCCAACACAGGTGGATTGCCTGAGCTCAGGAGTTTGAGACCAGCCTCAGCAAAAGTGAGACCCTGTCTCTGCTAAAAATAGAAAAATTAACCAGATGTTGTGGCGGGCACCCAGGAGGCTGAGGCAAAGGGATCACTTGAACCCAAGAATCTAAGGTTACTATGAGCTGTGATGCTATGGCACTCTATTGAGGGTGACAAAATGAGACTTTATCTCAAAAACTGACTGTGTATAAGAGAACAACATGTTGTCCAGTGTAGTTAAAATGATAGGTGCTTTTTTTTTATACTGTAAGTGGCAGCCTTTGAAGGATTTTAAGTAGGAGAGAGACAGTCTTGTGTTTCAGCAAGACAAACCCAGTTATTATAGAGAATATACATGTCCAGTTCCAAATGATAAGTACTTTAAGACAATGAAAGTGAAAATGAAGAGGCAACAGAATCCGAGAACTATTAAAGAGACAGAATTTACAGGACTAGCCCACCATACAGGCTGGCGAGAGGGCATTTAAGGGGACAAGTAGGAACCAGATGACTGAAGTTTCCAACCTGAAGTGACTGAGGTGGGGAGTTGGGCTGCTAATTGATTTACAGAGTGAAGGTGTGGTGTATGTTTTGGGAAGCTGGGGGAAGGAAACCGAGAGGTTAGTTGGACTGTACTAAGTTTCGGGTACATATGGAAATCCAGGTATTCTGCTAGGTGTATGGAATATGGGGCTGGAGGTTAAAAAGAGATCGAGAATGATAGTTGAAAGTCATGGAATTTTTAGAGCAACAATAAAAAGGACTAAGAAAAGTCAGAGAAATAAAATACCAAGAGTATGTCACAGACACTAAGAGAGGAGAGTTTTTAAGAATGTGATGTGCCAAGGGTGTAAAATAGGCTAAAGACTACGAAGGCTTAGGATTTGGCAATTTTGAGGCCCTTCTGTATAGTGCCCTTTGAGAGAAGTTTCAACAGGGCAGTCAGGCAAGACAGTGAGAGAGTGGAGGCAGCACTGGATACTAGCTCTTCCCGACACGCATTCCTCATCAAATAACAAGGTTTACTTTATTTTTTAAAGCTGAAATCCAACTTATTCAAGTTTTAACAAAACTAGCTTGTATACCCTGGTTAGATTAGGTCCAAAAGGTATCTTCATCATAATTTCACAGTCTTTAAAATGCTATGCTGTGCTTCTCTAATTTCTAGCAGGGACATGCAGCTTTTCTAGCACCCCGATCCCCTTTTCCGAGGGCTTATTTTGTGGGTTTATTGAGAGACTAAGGTTTTGAGAACACTTTAGGAAATGCTAGTGTAGACACATAATGGAAAGAAGAAGGTGAGAAGTTATTGTACATCATTTCTAGCACTTGTATTTCCTCTGTGCCACGTTGGCATAATTTTTCAAAAATAAATCTCAGAATAAGTAAATGGTATACTATATTCAATGTATAGTACCTGGCCCCACTCTGTCTTGAAGAAGCTGTGCCATTCTTAGTGCACCCTCCTCTAACACCATCTTGTCTTTTTCTTTTTTTTTGAGACAGAGTCTCACTATGTTACCCTCAGTAGAGTGCCGTGATGTCACAGCTCACAGCAACCTCCATCTCTTGGGCTTAAGTGATTCTCTTGCCTCAGCCTCCCAAGTAGCTGGGACTACAGGCGCCCACCACAACGCCCGGCTATTTTTTGTTTGTAGTTGTCATTGTTCTTTAGCAGGCCTGGGCCAGGTTCGAACCCGCCTGCCTGGGTGTATGTGGCTGGTGCCCTAACCACTGAGCTACGGGCGCCTAGCCCACCATCTTGTCATTAATAACAAACTTGGTATTTTCCTGCTGTCTCCAAGATTATACTGGTATCTGGAGAAAGCAAGGTGCAGACTGTGTGTAGTAGCATACTACAATTTTTTTTATTAAAAAAGGAGGTAAACATGAATATGTAAATAAAACTGTTAAGTCAACAACAATAACAAAAACTTATAACAGTGGTTACTTTTGGGTGAGCATGGGGGTAAAAATGATCAGATAGGGCACAGGGGTGGGGTCAGACTTCACTACATAACTTCTATGCTTTTTATTTTTGAATCCTACAAATTGTATTACCTCTTAAATTTTTTTTTCCTAAAGTCTCCCTTCATTCTGCAGCCACACTTTAAACCTGATCTCTTTTTCATGTGGAAAAGGAAGCCTCCTAGAAAGAGAATGGTAGTGACTTCAACAGCATAATCAGAAACAGAGCTTATCCCCTTAATAAGTAACTACTTGCTCAATTTCTAGCTATCGTGGCAATCAATGTTTATTTTAATTAGCTTTAACTAGGTAAACTTCTCAGCACATAAAATATTGTCATTCCCTGGATTTTTAGAAAGCACAGAGGAGAAACATAAACAAGACATCTATTCATGGCTTTGGCACTACTGTTTTTACCATTCTTGTATTTAAGACAGAGAATCCCGTTATAGACTTCATACCAATGGTGTATTGGAAAAGTAGGCTAGCTGCTTTAAAGCAGTCATTCATAGACTAAAAACTGAAGACTTTTGGGACAAACATATACAATTACCAACTTTTAATTCTGCCAAAAGCCTAACTACCATTCCACCCCCAACTCCATCATTTATTACCACCAAAATTTCATGAAGGAGGATATCAATATCATTAAAGTAGAAAGGATTACCTCATAATAAAAAAGTGCTGGCAACATTTGATGGGTACCAAACAAACATACTCAGAATTATTCTTTTGGTTCAGATGGATAAAAACTTTGTCAGGGGTCAATGTTTGGGAAACCCAACTCTAAAATACCTTTCCCCTGCCCCTTGCAGCTCAGTCACTATGAGTTACTTGCTGAAGTTCTAGTCACTATTAGCAACACCTTATTTTTCAAAGTGGTACTCCTTTATAAGCAAACTTTGGGTTCTTTTGTGTATATATCTCAAGGCATCATTAATGCTATCCAGTTCCCAGTTTTCCTAGGATTAGAATGTGGTTTTAAAAGTGCTTTTGATGACCTTGAATATAAGAAAGAAAATATTGTTATGTTCTCTCTATAATGGCAACCAGAAATTTTAACACAAATGGAAATAGCCAAGTACCATATACTAAAAGCAAATGAAAAGTGACTACAGAGCCCATGGATTGCATGACTGACAGTGAAGACATGCTGCCCCCTTTCTCCCATTCTGACCACTAGGCTAAACTAAATTAAGCTGGGATTGAGGCTTAACATGTCCAATCAAATCAATAGCAGGCTCTGAAATCTCAAAGTTGCAAAATCTCACCTTTCCAGGTTCAGTTTCTTTTTGTTGTACTCACCTTCCAGCCACTGAGGACATGTTCAATGGGAGCAAAGGCTGGCTGCTTCTTCTCCAGAGGAAAAACCAGCTGCTCTGCTTGCCGATTCTTCAGGACGATAGGATCCCATTTGGAGAGGACTTGTGAGGTTTTATTGAATGCTACTTCTCTGTGGATCTAAAGCAGGCAAAGTCCATAAAAGGAGAGAGCCACAAAATTAAGCATACAACACCAAGGACTAACAAGAATTAGAGGCAATGTTTCTTAGCCCAAGACAGACTCAGGATGCTAGAGATTACCTCTTACTTCTCAGGACTGCATTTTCCCCTGTTTTTAATATTGTCCACGATGAGGAAATCACTACTCCCCTTTTCACATTTCTTAAGCCTCTCCCCCTTTGCTCTTATTATTACCCCACTTTCCCTTGTCAATTCAACTTCTTGCCCTTAGTGGAGCATTTTCTCTGTGACTTACCCTTTCAACCTCTTCTTTGGTAAGGGGTACCTCCACAGTCTTCTTTGATTTGACTCTATTCAGTTGTTTTTTCACAGTGGCCAATGAGGATGAAGTTTTACCTGGCTCAAGCAGATCTGCAAGGACCAGCTTTCTTCTTGATCCTACAGAAAGGCCGAACTTTTTGTTTAGACTGAAAAAATATAACACTGGGAGACGAAATCTCAATATAACACTGGGAGTAGCCTCAGTAGAAAATGCTTGTAGACTATCAAATGTGCAGAGAATCAAGAATAATTCTCTTACTTCAATCCCCTATTCGTAACTATGACAACACCATCACTCTCCTATATTACCCTAAAGCAATTCATTCTTTTTTTTTTTTTAGACAGTTTCACTTCACCCTCAGTAGAGTGCTGTAACGTCACAACTCATAGCACTCACAGAAATCTCCAACTCTTGGGCTTACGTGTTTCTCTTGCCTCAACCTCCCAAGTAGCTGGGACTATAGGTACCCGCCACAACTCCCGGCTATTTTTTTGTTGCAGTTGTCACTGCTGTTTAACAGGCCCGGGCCAGGTTCCCACCCTCTTGCCTGTGGCGTATGTGGCCAGTGCCCTAACCACTGAGCTGCAGGCACCAAGCCTCCAATTCATTTTTAACATTGTGGCCAGAGTAATCTTTTTTTTTTTTTCAGAGTAATCTTTTGAAAATACAAACCACAGCATGTCTGATCCTGCTGAAAATCCTCCAGTGACTCCACATTATACACGGAATTCCATCAACATAGCCCTATGAGATCTGGTCCCCATTCGCCTCTTCAACCTCATGTTATTCCCTACTCTTCACTCTACTTTCTAGTCACATGGCCCTTCTTCCTAGTCATCTAACAGCTGTTCCTTCCTAAAAGCCTTTGTACTAGTTATTCCTTGGCCTGAAATGCTTTCATCTATTTTTGCACGCTGACTTTGTTATTCAGATCTCAAATTTTGCCTCTTCAATGATCTTTCACGACCAACCAATTTAAAAGTAGCTACTTAGTTTATCAAAACATCTTTTTTGTTGTTGTTGATAAAGCCTCACCCTGTTGCCTGGCATAGGGTACAGTGGCATCATTATAGCTCACAGCAACCTCATACTCCTGAGCTCAAGTGATCCTCCTGCCTCAGCCTTCCAAGTAGCAGGGACTGCAAGTGCACACCATTGCACTTAGCTCATTTTTCTATTTTTTGTAGAGATGAGGTCTTGCCCTTGCTTAGGCTGGTCTCAAACTCCTGACCTCAAGAGGTTCTCCTGTCTCAGTTTCCCAAAGTACTAGGATCCACCACCTTGTTTAATTCACTGTCTCCTCTCATTAGAACGTAAGCCTTCTGAGGTCATATCTGAACTACTACCGTAGCCTTAGTATTGAGAACAGTTACTGATATATAGAAGTACAATAAATTTCTGAATTAATATGCTTGGAATACATTGTTACTTGTTCTGAGAGGCTGTATCAGTAGTTGCTACAAACAAAACACATTTCAGCTGCCTAAGTTGTGAAGAGGGTAAAAATGATTTGGCATCTAGCCTTGGTATTAGGTTAAAATCCCAATTCTGTCACATTAGAGAATGTATTTTTTTTGTTGTTGTTGTTGCAGTTTCTGGCTAGGGCCAGGTTTGAACCCACCATATCCGGTATATGGGGCCAGTGCCCTATTCCTTGAAACACAGGCACCACCCCTAGAGAATGTATTTTTTAAAAAATATTTTTAAAATTTCAGATTGATATAGAGTATAAATATTTCAGTTACATGGTTTTCGTTTCTGCAGTAAAGTTCACGTTGTAGTTGAGCCCTTCACCCAGGTGGCGTGCTGAACACCCTCACATTGTGCACATTAGGTGAGATCCAGCCAATTAATCTCCTTCCTTTCCCCTCTCCCTCCCTAGACTATACTTGTGGAGAGTGTATTCTTTTTTTTTTTTGTAGTCTTTGGTAGGGGCCGGATTTGAACCTGCCACCTCCAGTATATGGGGCCAGTGCCCCACTCCTTTTAGCCATAGGTGCCGCCCGGAGAATGTATTCTTAATAGGGGTGATTTTGCACCCCTCTTCACAGGGGTGGAAATTGGTTGGTGGGGCGTTGAAAAAAATCGCAGATATTACAAAGTTCTATAAAGTTCAGTGCTGTCCAAAAAAAATCTTATTCCTGAGTATTTGATTTCCTATGGTAGAAGGCAGTGAAGAAAAAAAGTCAAAAGAAAAAAAGGTTGAGAAACACTGTACTAGGCCCTTGAACAGGTAACTTGACCTCTGAACTCCAGCTGAAGAAAACATTTACCTGTCCTAACTCAAAGCATTGTGAGAGAACTGAAATAAAAATGAAATTGTGAATACTAAAGAGCTATGCAATTATGAAACCTGACTAAGCTAGTAAAAGGCAGCCTCTATGCCAAAAGTATCTCATCAAGCTCCATAGGAAACCCTGACTACTATTGCCTTCCAGGCTTTGAGAAATCAAACTTCACACATAGATATCTTTGTTCAACTTACCTTCAGAAGTGACATTGAATTCTGACACTTTCAGACTAGCCTCAGATCGCTCAGCCAATTTCTGCCTGAAATTAGGCAAAACAATACAATAAGAATGAGTACATTTTGCAGGGGAACACTTCTCTCTTCAAGCAAGGCTTTAGTTTTTTTTTTTTTTTTGTGACAGAGCCTCAAACTGTCACCCTGGGTAGAGTACCGTGGCATCACAGCTCACAGCAACCTCCAACTCCTAGGCTCAAGCGATTCTCCTGCCTCCGCCTCCCAAGTAGCTGGGATTACAGGTGCCTGCCACAACGCCCAGTTATTTTTTGGTTGCATCCATCATTGTTGTTTGGCGGGTGCAGGCTGGATTCAAACCTGACAGCTCAGGTGTATGTGGCTGGTGCCTTAAATGCCTGAGCCACAGGCGCCGAGCCAAGGCTTTAGTTTTTTGGATTTCCTACGGTCAGGTTTTCTCATGAAGCAAACAAGAAACACCCATTTCTAATCTGGACCTAGTAGTCTAATCCTCATCTCTTCTCTTTATGTAGACTCAGCCCCTCAAGAACACAAGGGTGTACAAGGTAAGCATAGTAGGAAACGCAACAGACTTGGATTCAAACACACCTGATCTGCCACTTGTGAGCTAAGTGACCATGGGGGTAAGTCAATTAACTTTTCTAATGAGAATAAGTAATGCCTACTCAGTGCTTCAAAAGACTGTAAGTGTGAACTAAGAATTCAAATGAATGAAGGCCCAACACAATTATAGCAGTAAGGATAATAAAGCTCACAATTATACAATGCTGACTGTATGTCAAGCAATGGTATTAGGATCTTTACACTAGGCACTCAATAAATGTTAGCTGCAGAGAAGTCTCATGGAGGCAGCTAGTTACAATCTGCTCAAACTGATGGGAATGTTACCTATTCTTTCCACCAACAGAACTGATCACTTCCAGAAGCTTTTGATGCTTTCTCTCTCCATCATTGTCCCCCTAGACACAGAAAAGGAAAAACCCATCAGAATAATGAAGGGTGGGAAAAGACAACATGGAAATTAAGGCGTATATAAAATTTCTCATTCATTCGTTTGATCAGTGGAGAACTTGGGAATCAGATGAGGTCTGGTGTACAGGCATTCTAGTTCAAACTGAAAGAAATGCTTCAAAATCCAAACTCTTTATTATAAGAAACAAAGATCCTTAGTAACTTGGGAGCTAACGCCATGCCTCTGTCCTAACTTGTTTCGGGACAAAAAGGGCTGGGAATGCTATTTCTGTATAGAATATACAGTGTGATCTGATACAGCCCCTCTAACATACTGTATAAGTGATAGCCACAATCACCAAGGTAGCCTTTCCTAGGGAGAAAACAATTAAAAAAACCAAAAGCAAACAAAAAACCCTCCTTGTTACCAAAACAGGTAGGCTGTATGCTCCCACCCAAGAAAAAACAATTTAAGCAGTTTTGTTAAGGGAATAAAGAATTAGAATTCCTATAACATCTGCGGAAGATCCATCTTAAAAATACATACATGTATATTTCAGTCAGACAATTAAATAGCTCTCCATAGAAATCCAAACTTGGGAAATGGGGAAATCATGTAACAAGGACCATGTGTTTTGGCCTCATGAACTATACTTAAAAGACTTGAGAACAGTGATTGTAATTACAGTGATTTGTAATTTTCAAAGCACTTAAGACATGAACAAATACATACAATGTTACCATCCCCTTCCTTTCCAGAAATACACTGTACTGTCTACTCTGATTTTGAGGGCAGTTTTAGCTGTTGTCACCTACCTCATCTTCACTATGACTCGAGGGATAGTCTTTTGACAAATCCACTAGTTCTTCATGTTGGCTCAAAGCCAGAAGGCTGTTAAAAGAGGCAAAAGAAAAATAGTACCTTTGGAAAACTTCTAGTCTATTAAAACATTCTTTAAAAAACTCTAATTTTAAGTTCTCAGCACACAATAGCCCCATCTCTTGGAAGATGTACAAAGAAAACTGAGAGAATGCCTTTGGAAATTTGTCAACATCGAATTTAAACCGAAGTCAGATATTACCTCTAAGAGGTGAGCAGCAGTTGTAACCCATACGAAAATACCTGAAAAAGCTCTAACACTGCTGTTTGGCACCTTTCCTATTGGCCTCTGGGAAGCTATAAGAATGTCAGATTCTAGGGTTTGAGATGGCAGAGGACGCTCATACTGGCCCTTGAGGTAAGGCAGTTTCATGCATATTATTTCTAAGCATCTTCTACATGTTAGACACCCTTTAGGTGCAGACTCCTCAAAAGTGTCACCTTAACGACTTGTTCCCAGGAAGGGGGAAACAAGGAATTGGTAGAAAGCAGCTAAGTAAGCCATTTTTCCTGCGGCTTGCTCAGCAAGGTTGGTGCTTTTAACTGAGGAGATTAGTACCCACAAACAAATTATAACGTCTATTACCTAACTGCATGTATTGGTATTTACAAGGCAAACATTACTAAACCAATTACATTTAATTCTGGCGGGGGGCATGAAACATTACAGAAGTGAAAACGTTGTGAATGATACCAATCAGCAAAGGTTTCCAAGACGTAAGAGTTTATAACCCTTACAACCCCCACAACTGCCTACGCCGAGTTAAGCCGGGCCGCAGCATAGGCAGGAAAAGGGGTCACGTGACAAGGAAAGTGGCAACATATTAACTTAGTTGGAGATATAGAGTCCACATCAGGACCACAAGGATGCTGCTACAATGCTGAGAAGCGGAATGAGCAAATTAAGTTAAATTAAATGGGCTAGAAAGGATGGGTCACGGAAAACAGGTACCAGTCGGTTACCAATAGTAACGTCTAGGGAGGGGAATCATTGTCTGTTAAAAGGCAGCTCCCATTTCCCAAAAGCTGGGGAACTGGTTCTGAAGGAGAACCAGAAACCCCCCCCCATTCTCTCTTTATTTCTTACCTTTCCGTAGCTCGATTCACGCTCATCTCAGCAACCTACTTCTCACATGGACCAAGACCGGAAGCCAAAAGAAAACCAATTTCCGTATCGGCCGCAAAGCAATGTTTGCTTCCGCCAATCGCGTGCGACAGGGCACGTCACTTCCGCTTTGTGCGCCCGTTTGAGAAACTAGAGCCATAGCGGGAGGGGTCTGTAGAAAACCGAAAGCCTGGGGTTGGAAGGAGTGTTCGCTGGCGAGGCGGGGGTTTCATCAGCCGGGTTGTCTCTTCGCACCCTACATTTCCCTGGTGCGCCGGTGTCTGTCCTCTTGGCCCCTAGTTTCCTCGCAGTCTGAAGTGAGTGAGCTTAGGGCTGGGGTGTTGCCTGTTGTCAGGGCCTGAGTCCGAGCCTTGGTTTGTCGCTTTCTAATCCCAAAGGAAGACTTCAGCGCCTTTCTGTGTTCCACAGCGTCCTGCAAGGTGGCCACTGGGCAGCTCAGGGCTTCATTGAACACTTTTTTTTTTTTTTTTGAGACAGGCTCTCAAGCTGCCGCCCCGGGTAGAGCGCTTGGCGTCACAGCTTTTCACAGCAAACTCCAACTCTTGGGCTTAAGCGATTCTCTTGCCTCAGCCTCCCAAGTAGCTGGGACTACAGGCGCCTGCCACAACGCCTGGCTATTTTTTTTTTTGTTGCAGTTGTCATTGTTGTCCAGCAGACCCGGGCTGGGTTCAAACCTGCCAGCCTCAGTGCATGTGGCAGACTCTGTAACCACTATGCTAAGGGCGCTGGGCCTGGCTTTATTTTCTAAATGTGCTCCAAGCTATTATTGTATGTTTGGATTGCGGAACAATTTGTAAGATGAATACTTTTTAAATGTGTGTTACTAAAAATGTCCTGAGTGAAGATAATTGTCAGATTTATAAAGGAGTATTGCTTTGTGCCCACAACCCATGTAAAATAATAAAATGAAAAACTAGAAAAAAAATAAAAATAAAAACAAATGTGCATGAAAACTCCAAAATCTACCCCACTTGCCCGTATCTCTTTCTTAGGCTCTAGGCTAGCATCTCTGATTGCCTCCTAGCTATCCTTTTGTCTGCAGTCACATCAAACATGAAATGACCAATAAAATAATTCGTATCTTTTCCACCAGAGTTCTTGTTTTTTTTCCCATTTGTATGACTAGCCTATCCACTACCCAGTTAGTCAAATCAGAAGTCTGAGATGAGAGTCATCTTAGAGTCCCCTCTTCCTCTTGTTCCACAGTTCTTTTCCCATGTTGTCAGTTTCACTTACCAAATTTCTCATAATAACCTCCTTACTTTTCCATCATTATTACCATGGCATTAATTCTGACCTTTTCAATTTCAAACTTGTGGTATTGCAGCAAACTTACAGAAAAGGGGGACGTTATGGCATATTAATGAATAGCATGAGTTTTGATGCTAGAGAATTTTAGCCCTGTCACTCTAGCTTTGTAATTCTTGAATAAGCCACTTCCCCTATGCCTTTGTTTCCTCATCTTTATAATGGGGATGATAATACATTGGGTAGGTGAAGGGCTAAATGAATTAATCTACATAAAACAGGAGAGTAAGTGGAAAATTCTTGGAATAGCACAGTTAGCCTCCCATATCCTTGGGATTACATTTGCTGATTTAACCAAGCAAGGATAAAAAAAAAAATTCAAAAAATAAACAATAATAAAAATAATACAAAACAAAACAGATAACATCTATATAATATTTACATTACATTAGGTATTTTAAGTAATCTAGAGAAGATTTAAGGTATACAGGAGGGTGTGCAAATACTACACCATTTTATATCAGGAACTTGAGCATGCATGGGGTTTGGTATCCAGAAGGGTCCTGGAACCAATCTCCCTTAAATACTGAGGGGTGACTCTACCTGTCACAGATTGATGGTCAATAAATGTTAGTTATAATAATTTTTTTTTGTTTTGTTTTTTGAGACAGAGCCTCAAGCTGTCACCCTGGATAGAGTGCTGTGGCATCACAGCTCACAGCAACCTCCAATTCCTGGGCTCAAGTGAGTCTCCTGCCTCCGCCTCCCAAGTAGCTGGGACTACAGGCGCCCACCACAACGCCCGGCCTTTTTTTGGTTGCAGCCGTCGTTGTTTGGCAGGCCTCCGCCTGAGCTGGATTCGAACCCGCCAGCTCAGGTGTACGTGGCTGGCACCTTAGCCCACTGAGCCACAGGCGCCAAGCCTTTCTCTTATTTCTAAGAGAAAATTAAATACTGACTTAGAACACCTTTTCAAGATGATGGTTTACCTCAAGTCCAAACTCCTTACTGTGTCTTTGAGGCTTTTGCAGTCTGGCTCACTTCTTTTTCTTCGTTGCTGTTAACTTTGCCCTGATGCTTCAATGTTATTTAATCTAACAAATATTAAGTGCCTTTTTTGTACCTGCTATTTGTAATTGTTCTGAACCTGGGCCCTACTCTTCTTTCCATCTTGACCTCTGCACATACCTCTGTGATTACAAAACTTCCAGTGCTCTGACATTTGACAGCATCTAGCCTCATCTTAAAAAAGGCAATTGGTAGTAGCTAAGCACCTAGTAATGGAATCATGCTGTGTAGATTTCAAATCTCAGATCTGCCGCTTGTTAGCAGTATGATCTTCGGGAAATGTCCTTAACGGTTTTTTTTTTTTCTTAGAGACGGAGTCTTACTGTCACCTGCGTAGAGTGCCATGGCATTATAACTTACAGCAACCTTATACTCTCGGGCTTCAGCAATCCTCTTACCTCAGCCTCCAAGTAGCTGGGACTACAGGTGCCAACCATAATGCTTGGCTAGTTTTTCTATTTTTAGTAGAGACAAAAATCCTCTTATTCAGGCTGGTCTCAAGCTCCTGAGCTCAAGATATCCACCTGCTTCAGCCTCCCAGGGTGCATGAGCCACTGCATCTGGCCTACTTTTTTTTTTTTTTTTGTAGAGACAGAGTCTCACTTTATCGCCCTGGGTAGAGTGCCGTGGCACAGCTCACAGCAATCTCCAGCTCTTGGGCTTAAGCGATTCTCTTGCCTCAGCCTCCCTAGTAGCTGGGACTACAGGTGCCCGCCACAAAGCCCGGCTATTTTTTTGTTTTGCAGTTCAGCCGAGGCCGGGCTTGAACCCACCACTTTCGGTATATGGGGCCGGAGCCCTACTCGCTGAGCCACAGGAGCCGCCCAGATATTTATTTTCATATATACACTTAAGTATTGATTGATTAGTTCTGATTTGAATTGAGTACAGTGTTTCTTTCTCCATTCTTAGAATTTTTTGCTTAGAAGAATGGTTTCCAGTTCCACCCAGGTTGTCACAAAGGATACTATATCACTATTTTTTATGGCTGAGTAGTACTCCATAATATGTATATACCACATTTTATTAATCTTTTCATGTATTAGTGGGCACTTAGGTTATTTCCACATATTTGTGATTGTGAATTGTGCTGCTGTAAACAATTAAGTGTGGTTGTCCTTTTTGTAAAATGATCTTTTCCTTTTCTCAGCAGTAGGCCTACTTTAAGTTATTTCAGGTACCTTTAAACAATTTTTCACAGCAGTTGTACTAGTTTGCAGTCCCACCAACAGCATATAAGGCTTCCTTTCTCTATGCATTCATGTCAGCATCTGTTATTTTGGGACATTTTAATACAAGCCAGTCTCATTGGATTTAGGTAATACCTCCATGTGGTCTTGATTTATATTTCCCTAATGATTAGAGACATTGAGCATTTGTTCATGAGTTTATTGGCCATTAGTATCTTTGATAGAAAGTTTCTTCTCATGTCTTTTGTCCCCTTTTTAAGAGGGTTGTACGGCTGTTCCTTCATTTTCTTGAGTTCTTCGTAGATTCTGGTTACCAGGCCTTTATCAAATGTATAATGTGTGAATATTTTCCTCCCATTCCGTGGGTTTCTATTCGCTCTTTTGATTGTGTT
Organism: Arctocebus calabarensis; assembly: GCA_963573935.1. Classification (NCBI taxonomy): domain Eukaryota; kingdom Metazoa; phylum Chordata; class Mammalia; order Primates; family Lorisidae; genus Arctocebus; species Arctocebus calabarensis. The sequence continues at coordinate 7,481 of CAUYON010074009.1, read as the reverse complement.
CTTGTGTTTTAATTTGGTCAGTTTCAATTTATTTATTTTTTTTCTGTAGCTGTGATTCCTGTGGGGGGCTTCTTCATGAATTCCTTGCCTAGGCTGATACCTATAAGAGTTTTTCAAATATTTTCTTATAAAATTCTTATAGTTTCCTTCCCTAGGTTTAAGTCATTTATCCATTGTAAATTAATTTTTGTGAATGGTGAGAGATATGGATCCTTTTAAAATTTTTTTTACATGTGAAAAAAATCTAATTTTATCTAATTTTCTAATTTTCTATTTATTAAACATAGATTCTCCCCCCCAGTATATGTTTTTATCTGTTTTCTCAAAACCAAATGGGAATATGAGGATGGTTTCATAGCTAGGTTTTCTGTTCTTGTCACAAGTTGATGTCTCTGTTTTTTGTGCCAGTGCCATGCTGTTTTGATTACAATAGCTTTCTAATATAGCCTGAAGTCTGGTAATGCTGTGCTTCCTGCTTTATTTTTACTACAGAAGGTTGCCTTGGGTATTTGGGGTCTTTTCTTGTTCCATATGAAACATAAAACTATTTTTTCTAGATCTGAAAAAAATGGCATTGGTATTTTAGTGGGGATTGCATTGAATCCATAAATCACTCTGGAAATTATAGCCATTTTAACAATGTTGATTCTGCTGATCTATGAGCATGATAAAGACTGAGGAAAGAAATCACAGAGGATGTAAACAGATGGAAGAAAGGAAGTTTCTTCCTCTCATCTCTTGCTTCCCTTTAGTTCTCCAGTAATCATTTTACATCCACATTCTTGCCCACTCCCTCTCTAACACACATCTCCTTGCCTTGTTATTTCATCTTTTCTTTTCTGCTCTTCCTATGTACTATTTTCAACATGTGATCATCTAGCTCTGCTTTTTCTCACACCATTTTATTTTCTGTAATTGGGATACTCTCCCATCCTTTCTCTGCTCAGCAAAATCTATTGTAACTTGTGGACAGCAGTTTACTATGTGAGACTCTCCAGAGACTCACCAAGAAAATATTATGTCTTATCTATAGTCATTTCTATCCTTCCAATCCCTGTACTAGATTCAAACAATCCCATATCCTTCACCCAAATTCTAATAAGACTTGCCTGTGCTTCACTACATTATAGAAAGATCATATTTTGTGAATTTATTAATTCATTCCTTATCTTTCTAGTTTTAAACTGTGAATTCCTCAATAGTAAAGGCCTATGAGCGAATCAGTGCTCTCTCCCACACATGGCCCACTTTAGGACTATTGTAAAACTGCAGCTGCAGAAGTGAGCTGTGTAGCCATCATGTCTCTGTGCACACGCCTCGCAGCACTCATGCACAACATTCCTGTCTTCATGCAGCTTTAAACTTTCTTTACTAATACGTTTTAAAATATTTTTCACACGTTTCTTTATATCATGTGAAACTTACAATGTAATTTTTTGACATTTGACAAAAATACTACTTCCCTAGTTAGTCTACCTAATAGTTCTGTCCAAGGTTGCTTTTTCTGTTTTGTGTATCAATGTCATCTCCAAGGAAGAAGCAAATAAAACAAATACAGACATGAATCCATATTTATGCAAAGACACGTTATGAGAGGTAGTAAAGCAGAATAAACTTGATAGATGGACAAAAAGATATGTTCTAAACAGTATCTTTTGTTGATAATTTCGACCTAAGAGTTTGGTATCTCCCCTTTGTGGAATACACAGAAGTGTAGCATCATTTTGTTTTAGTTGCTGTTGTTAATTAGACAATGTCCATGAGAACACTGACAGACAGCTTCTGTTTTGTTGTCGTGTTAAATGATCCCAGTGAGGACTAAGTGGGGGAACATCAGGGAATAATCTATTTCAAGTGATCAAACCTGAATTACTTAGAATCAGAATTTACTCTTTAAAAATCCTCTGACATGTTTTCACCCCCCAAATAAAAAGTTCTTAGGGCATATTGTGTTGAAGTTATACAAACATCATAGGCAATTTTTAGTTGTATCTACAGACTAACTTAATCACAAGGAATTGTGTCTATAGAATCTCACGTAGGAACATATTCTAACCTGATTTTATTCTGGAGCTTAAGTTGTGCTATAATTTAAGTGGTCCTTACCCTTAGTTTATAATTGACTCAGTTAAATTTAAGCTTCTAAGAAAACTAAGTGAAATTAATTCTAGACATAAACATTCTGTTACTAAAGTTCACTCTTAGATGATTATTTTACTAGTATCTATTATTTTGGAAGAATATAGTATAAAATGTTTGGATGTTTCTGTATTGTAAAACACACACATACACACAACATACAACATAAAATTTCTTCATTTGTGTCCAAGGACACCTTCCTTGAAATTTCATGAAGTAGAATAAGGATCCAGAGCTGTGGGGAAATGTGCATGAGAGATAACCAAGGCTGGTTCCACCTTCTGCATTTTTCAATTTGTTTTCTTATCAGCATGTCCATAAACTGGAAAAGTATTAAACACAAGCCCATTGATAAGCATATGAGAATTTCTTCCAGTCTCCCTCACTCTTCTTCATGGACTATCTTATAAGAATTTTGTAGTCTGTATTTGAAATACAAAAAGTACAATCCAAATGTAAAACAAAAATTATTTTATTTTAATATCACAGGCTAAACCGATGTTCAAATAAAATTATTGTGGCATCCTTTTTTTTTTTCCTGGTCTTTGGATGGAAAAGTGGGAGTACAATAAGCTAAGAAGCAAGTATAGCAGCTAATTCAGCTTACTCCAACATAAATGACCGTGAAGGACTTTCTTACCTATGAGGGTTTGGAGGTTAAACTGTTGCATGCCGCAGACTAATTAGGATTCCTGGAAGTAAGCAACAGAGATGGACTCTGGCTTACTTCAACAGAAAATGAAGTAAAAATATTAAAAATATACCCCAAACTTTTCAACATCAGTGTGAGAGTTTGGTTCAGCACCCATACTTCAGTGAGTAGGGCACCAGCCACATACACTGACTGTGGTGGGTTTCAGCCCTACCTGGGCCTGCTAAACAACAATGACAAGTGCTACAAAAAATAGCCAGGCTTTGTGGCGGGCACCTGTAGTCCCTGCTACTCGGGAGGCTGAAGCAAAATAATTGCTTGAGCAAAGAGTTTGAGGTTGCCGTGAGCTGTGACATGCCACAGCACTGTACCCTGTACCAACGGTGACATAGTGAGACTCTATCTCAAAAAAAAAAAAAAAAAATAAGAAAAGAAAAGAAAAGAGAAACTTTGAATTCCAGAACTGTGAAATGAATAGGAACTGTAAGGAGCCTGGCATTTCTGAACATAGGAATGCAATGAGGACGCTGTAACTGGCAGCTCCATCGGTGAACACTCACCCTGACCCTACTGGATGCTTTAGGTTCTGCTGTTACTTTTCTGAATAATTTCTCAATTGCAAGTTTACTTCCTCAAATTTCGGAATCAGGAGTGAGGGTATGCTCTAGGGATGTTTTATCTGGCTTTTGTCTTTATGATGGAAATCTGGGCTCTATGTACCACCATGACTCCCTTACAAATATCCTCCAAATTACAAAGACAAGTCAGATGTGGAGTGGCCAAATAAGAGAAAAGAATGTCAATGAAGTAGCTTGTGTCTCTATAGTCTAGAGAAATAAGCGGTATGGTTGTTAACTTACCATCTTCAAACGCTTGTGCTTCTTTGCAGGATAAGTGGATTAAGAATGTTTGAATCTTCCTAAATTAAATTTTATCTTTTGTAGCAAATTACTTACTACTACCCTCAAACAATTAAAACAATGAACATCTGTGTAAGGTACTGACAAATATCCATGGCCTGATTTTAGTTTATTTAAACCTCCAGGCCACCGTGGGTAGCATTAATATTGCCCCTTTATAAATGAGGAAACAGGCTCAGACAGATGAAGAAAAGTCACTGCCAAAATATTACAAAGCGCAATTGGCATTACTAGAATTAATTCCTATTTCTCTCTGATAGAAGTCTTATTTTTCTGCAGAACCATGAAAAATGTTATCTTTCAGATAACAAACTTGTCATTCAGTTCACTATTGAATATCTCTGCATCTCTTAAATCTCTTTTCTACATAGTTTCCTCAATATTCAAAATACTGCTTTTATTTTTCATTTTGAGGTCTATGGCAATACCTCATATGAAGTAGTAGCATTACCCCCTAAAGTAATGCCCTGTCCATTGATTTGATTTTCCCTTATCCATCATACCGGTATTGATTTGTGTGCAGTTACACTGTAAGTTATATTAGAGTAGCAGTTCTCAACCTGTGGGTTGTGACCCACAGGAACTGTATGAAAGGACCGCTGCCTTAGGTAGTTTGAGAACCACTGCATTAGAGCATCAGAACTTGTATTTTTTGTCATTTTATACCCAAGGCCTCCTACATAACCTACCACTTAGGAGATGCCGTATGCATAACTTATGCATAAATGATTTATGATCATATACTGGAAGAAGGAAAATAAGGCACATCGATGGGGGTGGTGGAGACAGTAATGAAAGAAATGAAAGTGGGATAGAGGAGAAAATGAACATGCAGCGACCAGATAAAAAAATCTCCTAGCACTTTGACCCATATAAATCAGTAGATAGCACTTTTTTCTAGCAGTAATAATGTTGATGACCCTTTTCTATGGTTTCCAGTTTATTTCTTGGGGTCCATAAATATTTTATTAATATTTTCAATTATTAAAATGATATATTCATCCCAAGGTCTTCTCTTATGCTAAATGAGTTTTAAAGACTGATGTAGCTAAAAGCCAGTCTCCTGGTACATCTCACTGATTGGACCTGGTCTTTTCGCTAACTTTTTGGTAGTATCCATTTGTCTCATAGATTAAAAGATCAGGCTTTGGGACTGGGAAGTGACTTACATAATTATGAATTTAAGATAAAGGGAAATTTCTCACTTCTTTGAAAATTCATAATATGCTGTGAAGGTGTTCAGAACTAAGAACTGTTTGAAAGGGCTGCCTGATATGAATAATTGCAAATGTCAAGGGATAAGAGTTTTCTGATAGTGATTCTATTTCTAGAATGTCAGGTGCTGACGCAAAGGTGACATGAATGATTGGGATGAGTTGTTCTCTGTCCCAGAGATGGTCCTGTAGAGAAATGAAGGCAATACTTATAACCGACAGAGAGATTTATTTAAGGCCAAAATGTCAGAGGTAATCAAACTATTTAACTTGTGCTCATAGCTTTACTTTGCATTATATTAATGGACATGCAGAATTTATTACATACCAGCAAATTAAGGAAACCAAATTGGATTCTACATGGGTTGCTCAGTGCAATATTGATAAAATATTCATGCTAATATTTTAAATGAATTATACGTACTAACAACTCTGTATAAAATTTTTTCTTTTGCTTTCAGTTATTTTACTATGGGTAAAGCAAAGTGCACATATCTAATTCTTACGAATACTCCCACCAATATAGGGTCCAGAGCAGAAACACTGTTCACAGCACAGATAACCTCTATTCTGTTCTCTACCAGTTACCATTTCCTCCCAAGGGTAATCATTATCTTCACTTGCAACATCATTGTTGACTCCTATAAGTACCATTACTGTGAGAATTCTTGCAAAAATCTTTGGATCTTTTTCCTACCCCTGAGTCACAGTTATATATATGCTCTGCTTTGGTAAAATTGTTAGAAGGATTTACAAAGTGATTGCACCAATTTGCCTGAGCACTAGCAGTGCATAAGAGTTCTGATTGATGCTTGGCTTGGAGAACAGTTATCATTGACTCTCGTTTTCATTTTAGCTATCCTAATTGTGACACAAAGATACTCTTGGTTTTGAAATTTTTTTTAAATCAGCTATATTACTGAAAAGAGTGATAGAAATCAAAATGAGCACTTTTTATTCATCAGTTTATATACTTCAATACATTAGAGTAATTTCTCCAAAAGTTTCCTAGACTGAAATATGGCATATTGCTTATTCCATGTTTGGTGGAACCAGATGCATTAAAAGAATATGCCTTCAATATTTCAAAGACTTTTATTTGTTAAAAAATTAAATGTTTTGCAACATCGTCTGTTCACGATGCGATTCAAAGTGTTCTAGTTTCACAATTTTTTTCTCTGATAAAAATTGAATACAGAAGTATATGGCAATAGTCCAACTGATGAAATATTCTTATTTATTGAAAAATTGTAGTATCTATCCCTAGTAGTGAATCTAATTCACTGCAGAATCTTTAGGTCTCTCATTTATTTCCAAAGTGGTATTACATTAAACTCATTTAAACACCAAATATTTAATGTATTATAATGTGATTCTTAAAGAAGTAGATAAACTGGAATTATTGAAAATTAAAATTTATTACTGTAAAAATGGAAGGGCTGAGGGCCATAGGAGTCAAGGACATGGTAGCCTCAATGTTGGCAGTCTATCAGGACAAGTCACAGGTAAGAACTGCGTAAGAACTGTTTAACCAGGGCTAAACAAACAAACAAACAAACAAAGGAAGCCTCAATGCCTCAGTGACTGACATGGAGGGTAAAGAGTGGAAGATTCAAAGGAGAAATATTAAAGCATTGACATTATAATTCACAATCATTTTAGACATTTTTTGGAAATTATGCCTCCATTTTGACAATTATTATTTCTATTTGGCAGAATATTTGGATTATATGTCTGATGGGGGTCTCTAATTTCCACCATCCATTCTGAAATTATCACCAATTATTTTCTCAAATTTTTTCCTTAAGCTGATCAAATCACTCACCTGATCATAAACAATTTAAAATTGTCAATTGCCAGCAAAAAACAAGTTTAAATAAACTGTTTGATCTAGTATTTAAGTTGTCCTATGCTTTGGAACCAACTTAGCTATTTGCACAACCATAGGTTTATGGATGTGCTGATACCCTAAAAAACTCTTGTCAAATATTTCTATAGTTTTCTGCTGTAACTTTGGCTCATGCTGTTCTCCTTGCCCTGGACATTCTTCCTCTTTATCTTCCTAATCCTTTGGAATCACTCCTTGTCTTTTATGACATGAAGTAAATTCAGTATCTCTTGAAAGTATTTATTAAGCCATTCTCCTATTCTAACCCCCTATCAGTCATGGCTAAATCCCATAATACATGCTTTTTCTTCATTGGGTTTGAGAAGTTTACCTACCTGTCTTTCACATAAGATTATAACTTTCTTAAAGATAGGGACTATACATCAAAATCCTTACAACTCAGGGACACTTAGCAGAGCACTTTCAAACCAAAAATTGCAAATTGGCATTCAAGGGCTTGGGTAATTAAATTAAATTATTTTATATATGGAATATGCTCATGAATAGAATTTATTTACATCTAGGAGTGATTTTTCTTCCAATACCAAAGGACATTTAGAAATGTCATTACTGGCTTGGCCCCCATAGCACAGTGGTAATGGTGCCAGCCTCATACACTGAGGATAGCAGGTTCGAACCTGGCCTGGATCAGCTAAAAAACAATGACA
>CAUYON010074003.1:0-10936 GCA_963573935.1 Arctocebus calabarensis | reverse complement strand
TTTTTTTTTTTTTTTTTTTGTGGTTTTTGGCTGGGGTTGGGGTTGAACCCTCCATCTCTGGCATATGGGGGCAGTGCCCAACTCTTTTGAGCCACAGGCGTCATCCCAAGGCTCCATCTTTTTGAAAAGCTGCATAGTATTCCATGGTATCCATATACCACAATATATTAATCCATTCATGGGTGGACGGGAACTTTGGCTTCTTCCATGACTTGGCTATTACGAATTGAGTTGCAATGAATAATCTGGTGCAAATATCTTTTTTGCAAAGTGATTTTTGGTCTTTGGATATACTTTTAGTAGAGGAATTGCAGGATCCAATGGCAGGTCAATTTTTATATCCCTGAGTGTTCTCCAAACTTCTTTCCAACAGGAACATATTAGTTTGCATTCCCACTAGCAGTGAAGTGTTCCCTTTTCTCCACATCCATGTCAACATCTGTAGTTCTGGGATTTTATTATGTGGGCTACTCTTACTGGAGTTAGATGATATCTCAAATTGGTTTTGATTTGCATTTCTCTGATGATTAAAGATGACAAACATTTTTTCATGTGTCTATAGACCATGTGCTTGTATTCTTTAGAGAAGCTTCTGTTCAAGTCTCTTGCCCATAGTGAAATGAGATCACTTGTTTTTTTCTTATTGATAAGATTGAGTTCTCTGTGGATTCTGGTTATCAGACCTTTCTTGGAAATATAACCTGCAAATATCCTTTCCCATTCTGAGGGCAGTCTACTTGCTTTACTTAATGTGTTTTTGGCAGTGCAGAAGCTTTTTAGTTTGATCAGATCCCAGTAATATATTTTTGGTATTGATTCAATTGCCCTGGAAGTCCTCCTCATAAAGTTTTCTCCCAGGCCGATTTCTTCAAGTGTTTCCCCTGCAAACTTTCCAAGAATCTTTATGGTTTCATGTTTTAGGTTTAAGTCTTTTATCCAGTGAGAGTCAATTTTTGGTAGAGGTGAAAGATATGGATCCAGTTTTAGTTTTCTACAAGTCGCCAGCCAATTCACCCAGCACCATTTGTTAAATAGGGAGTCTTTCCCCCCAGTTTGAGTTTTTGATAGGCTTATCAAAGATCAAATGACAATAAGTGTCTGGATTGATCTCTTGGTTCTCAATTCTGTTCCATACGTCTACCTCTCTATTTTTTTTTTTTTGCCAATACCATGCCGTTTGGATCACTATAGATTAATAGTATAGTCTGAAGTCTGATTCTGAAGCATGATTCCACCTGATTTATTTTTATTTCTGAGTAATGTCTTGGCTATTCGAGGTTTTTTCTTTTTCCATATAAAATTAGGTACTAGTTTTTCCAGATCTTTAAAGTATGACAGAGGTGCTTTAATGGGGATTGCATTAAATCTATAGATTGCTTTGGGCAGTATGGACATTTTAACAATGTTGATTCTTCCCAGCCATGAGCACGGTATGTTTTTCCATTTGTTGACATCTTTTGCTATTTCTTTTTTCAGAATTTCATAGTTTTCTTTTTAGAGATCTTTCATGTCCTTTGTTAGGTACACTCCCAGGTATTTCATTTTCTTTGGCACTACTGTGAATGGAATAGAGTTCATGACTGTTTTTTCAGGTTGACTATTGTTGGTATATATGAATGCTACTGATTTGTGAGTATTGATTTTGTAGCCTGAGATGCTGCTGTATTTCTCGATCACTTCTAAGAGTTTTGTAGTTGAGTCCCTGGGGATTTTCACGTATGCGATCATATCATCTGCAAAAAGTGAAAGTTTGATCTCCTCTGACCCTATGTGGATACCCTTGATTGCTTTCTCTAGCCTAAAGGCAATGACTAACACTTCCATTACAATGTTGAAAAGCAATGGAGATAGTGGGCTACCTTGCCTTGTTCCTGATCTGAGTGGAAATGTTTTCAAATTTACTCTATTCAATATAATATTGGCTGTAGGTTTACTGTAGATGGCCTCTATCAGTTTAAGAAACATCCCTTCTATACCTATTTTCTTAAGTGTTCTGATCATAAAGGATGCTGAATATTATCAAAAGCTTTTTCTGCATCAATTGAGAGGATCATATGGTCTGTGTTTTTAAATTTGTTTATGTGATGTGTTATATTTATAGATTTATGTATATTGAACCAGCCTTGAGAGTCTGGGATAAAAACCACTTGGTGTTGGTGTATAATTTGTTTGATGTGTTGCTGGATTCTGTTTGCTAGGATTCTATTGAATATTTTGCATCAATGTTCATTAGAGATATTGGTCTATAATTTTCTTTTCTTGTTGGGTCTTTTCCTGGTTTGTGGATCAGGGTGATGTTTGCTTCATAGAATGTGTTGGGAAGTATTCCTTCTTTTTCTATGTTTTGAAATAGGTTAAGTAATACAGATACTAGTTCCTCTGTAAAGGTTTGGTAAAATTCTGATGTGAAGCCATCTGGTCCTGTGCTTTTCTTTTTGGGAAGATTTTGTATAGTTGATGCTATTTCAGAACTTGATATAGGCCTGCTCAACATTTCCACTTGTTCCTGGCTAAGCCTAGGAAGATGGAGTAATTCCAAGTATTGATCATTTTCCTTCAGATTTTCATATTTCTGAGAATAGAGTTTTTGTAATATTCATTAAATATTTTTTGAATTTCTATGAAGTCTGTGGTTATCTCATCTCTGTCATTTCTCATTGATGAAATTAGAGATTTTACTCTTATTTCTGGTTAGGTTAGCCAAAGGTCGTCTATTTTATTGACCTTTCAAAAAAACCAACTTTTCGATTCATTGATCTATTGTATAATTCTTTTATTTTCAATTTCATTTAATTCTGGTCTAATTTTGGTTATTTCTTTTCTTCTGTTGGGTTTGGGGTTGGAATATTCTTCCTTTTACAGTTGCTTGAGCTGTCCCATTAAGTTCTTGATTTCCTCTCTTTCTGTTCTCTTGAGGAAGGCTTCCAACACTATAAATTTCCCTCTTAGGACTACTGTTGCAGTATTCCAGAGGTTCTGGTAGTTTGTGTCTTCATTATTGTTTTACTCCAAAAATTTGATAATTTCTTTCTTAATTTAACCTATGACCCAGCTATCATTTAGCATAAGATTATTTAGTGTCCATGTCTTTGTGTGAGTTTGCAGATTCCTGTTGTTACTGAATTCACCTTTTATTCCATGAGGGTCCAAGAAGATACAAGGAATTATTTCTATTTTTAAAAATTTACTGAGGTTAGCCTTGTGACCAAGATGTGATCAGTTTTGGAGGATGTTCCATGGGCTGATGAGAAGAATGTGTATTCAGTTTTGTTAGGATGAAATATTCTGTATATGTCTGTTAAGTACAATTGGTGAATGGTTAATTTTAAGTCTAAAATTTCTTTGCTTAGTTTCTTATTGGAGGATCTATCCAACACTGCCAAAGGGGTGTTAAAATCTCCAGCTCCTGTAGTGCTGAATCAAATTAAGTTGCTCATTTCAGTTAGAGTCTCTCTTATAAATTGAGGAGCATTCTGGTTGGGTGCATAAATATTAATAATTGAAATCTCATCATGTTGAATGTTTCCCTTAACAAATATGAAGCGACCATCCTTATTTTTCTTTACTTTTGTTGGTTTAAAGCCTATTGCATCTGCCAATAAAATTACAACACCTATTTTTTTCTGATTTTTATTTGCCTGAATTATAGATGACCATCCCTTCACCCTGAGTCTGCATTTATCCTTTAAGGTAAGATGAGCTTTTTGTATGCAGCAGATATTTGGTCTGAGTTTTTGTATCCAGTCAGTTAACCTATGCCTCTTTATAGGGCAATTTAAGCCATTCACATTAATTGAGATTAGTGATAAGTCTAGTGTTATTTTGGGTGTCGAATTTTTTGAAATTTCAGTGGGCATTTGTAATCCTTTCACCATTGCGGAACATTTTTTTTTAAAGATAGAGTCTCATTATGTCACCCTTGGTAGAGTGCTGTGGAGTCACAGCTCATAGCAACCTCAAACCCTTGGGCTTACGTGATTCTCTTGCCTCAGCCTCCCAAGTAGCTGGGACCACAGGCACCTGCTACAACACCTGGGTATTTTTTGTTGCTGTTTGGCTGAGGCTGTGTTTGAACCCACCACCCTTGGTAAGTCGGGCTGGCGCCCTACTCACTGAGCCACAGGCATCACTGGAAGATGGGTTTTGATCAAAGTTTTCTGAGTGAGTTTACTTTGGTGGTAAAGCATTGTGGTTGTTATTGTGGAGGATGGGTCTGAGAATATTCTGGAGAGCTGGTTTAGTTATGGCAAATTTCTTCAGCACGTGAATATCATTAAAGTATTTAATTTCTCCATCATAAATGAAACTCTAGCTAGATACAGGATCCTGGGATGGAAATTGTTTTGTTTTAGGAGGTTGAAGGTAGATGACCATTCTCTCCAAGCTTTAAATATTTCATCAGAGAGATCTGCAGTCATCCTAATATTCTTCCCCTTGTAGGTTATGGTTTTCTTATGTCTGGATACTTGTAGAATTTTCTCCTCCATATTAACTTTGGTGAAGTTAATTATAATGTGCCTAGGAGATACCTTATTTGGGTTCAGTCATGCTGGGATTCTGTCTGCTAACTTAATTTCAGAATTTCTTGGCATGTCTGGGAAGTTCTCCTTCATTATCTCATGAAGTAGAGCCTCTGTGACTTTCAAAGCAATCTCATTGCCTTCAGGGATTCCAATATGGTGAATATTAGTTTTCTTTGAGTTATCCCAGACCTCTCTGAGAGAATGATCCATTTTTGCTCTCCACTTCTCTTCCTCTTTGAGCATTTGGGAGCATTCAAAAGCTTTGTCTTCGATGTTAGAAATCCTTTCTTCTGCCTGCTCCATTCTGTTACTGAGGGATTCTACTGCATTTCTCATATTTTGGAAGGCTTCAACTTCTTTTCTGAATTAGTGAAAAGCTTTAGTGATTTTGTCTTTGAATTCATTGAATTCTTGAGACAACTTTTGAATTATTCCTATAATTTCCATTTCCAACTTCACTTCCTTTCTCTTAATCTTATTTGCCATCCAAATTCTAAATTCAATGTCTGACATCTCAGCCATTTGTTTATGAATGGGATCCTCTGGTGTGGCTGGTTTGTCATTCCTTGGGGGAGTTGATCTGTTCTGATTATTCATGTTGTTCATGATTATTCAAGGTGAAATTGGATTGAAGGTTTCTAGGGTTGTGGTTAACCAGCCCTTCACCAAAGGGCTGGGACTGGTGTCTGCAGCTTTTCCTCACAGCTTTGCAAAGGACCCGTACAGTACTAGAGCCTGAGACTCTGGAGACCTGCTTGGTGTGATGGGGCTAGGTTGCACTGTCTTGTATTAGGCTGATCTCTGTCCAATCCTAGTGAATCAGTGACTCGGTTGATGTCTCAGCTTTGGAGAAATACAAGCAACTAAGACATCCTACCCCCCACGGGCAAAATCTGGAAGAGTAAAATCAAATTTTTCCACTAAAACAAAACCAGGGTACCACCTTGGAGAGTCCTTGGTTGATTTTTCCAGTTCAAGAGTTCCAAACCAATTGTCCCAATCAGTACCCACTCTCTAGCTGGAGAGTTCGAAAGGTCTCCAGCAACTAGATAGCAGGAGTCTACTAGTAGCTCAAGTGTGGCTCACTCAGGTTCTCTGAGGAGTCAGAAAGGCCCGTCCAGTAGAAGGTTTGGAGTAAGGAGGTTGATACCTCTTTCCCCACCTTGCTCACTCTTTACCACCAGACTCTGGTAACCTCAGTCTTTGGTAACCCTGCTGCCAATCTCTGTTAATGCAGTCTCTGTGGCCCAGTTCTGTCCAATAAGCAAACGTGCCAGGGTTTGTGCCTGCCAGAGTCAAAGTAAAATCAATACCTCTTCCTCTTGGCTACCGCTCTCTTCCACCATCCAGCAGGGGGAGCTGAAGCCTGCCTGTGTCAGGTACTCAATGGCAACTGGAGAATGTTCCACCTGAGCTCAATCTAAATCTGAGGATATCCAGACAACAAATGTATTTCTCCCCCAGCCACCGTACCTTTGCTGCCACTGTTCTGCAGCTCTGATTTCCCTATAGAGTGAGATCTGGTTCCCTCTGGCAGTACACAGAGTTGGGGAGGTGACTCTCCAAAATTAGGTACAAGTAGAATTGCTCTATTAATGCTGATGTTAGGTGGGAGGTGTCTCCACTTGTGTTCACACACCTCAATAATTCCCAAGTCTCTACCCATGGCGCAGAGACTTAAACCTCCACCCGCTGCTGAGATACACTTTCTCAGAGCCAGGCCAGACACCTTACCCTCTGTGTCTTTCTGTAGTGTTACTGGATTCACAGATACAGTGTAGCTGCACTGCCTCCCTCTATGCAATGCCCATCCTAGCCAAGAAGTGCAGACATTCTGATCTCTGCAGGGATTTGACTTCTAGACCACAGGGCAAGGGGAGAAGGATAGACTGGAAGTTCAAGGTGGCAGGGAAAATATTTGTTCAAACTACATGCCAGACAATGGAATTCCTGGGCTCACAGCAGGGACTCTCTGGAGAAGGAGTCCCTGCTTCTAGAAGTCACTCTGGTGGGGTGAGAGAAGAGAACTGTAGTTCACTGCTCACTATTAGAGATCCCACATCAAGCAAGCGACTCTCTTGGGGGAGGGGACAGACACATGTCCTCTGTGGCATGCGTTCTGTACCTTAAATTTGTTTCCTTGGAGTCACAGCTTGCCACGGCAGAGAAGACATGTAATTATTTATTTCTTCTCTCAGCTCAGCTCCCACCATTTGGCTTTGTTGGGTCCTTTTTGGCCATTATCTCTCCTTCTGGACTGGAGCTTCTGTTGAAAGCTGGCTCCAGTCAGCCATCATACCCCATTCCTCCTTTTTCTTACTGAATGTAAAAATTGGAGTTAGGGAAAATAGCCAACCCAAGGATTTAGTAAAATGCAAAACACATTGAAACAAAATGAGCAAATAAACAAACAAAAAATCTGGCAGACACTCAAGCACACAGATGCACTAACAATCAGAAACAAATAAACAGAGAAAAAATAATAATAATAGTGAAATAATAAAAAAAAGAAAAAAGAAAAAAATTCTCTAATAGCCTGAGGTAAGCACCCTCAGCAACTATAAGAACGGTTGAAGAGGAAAAGAAAAAAAAGAATAGTATTAATAATAATTTTAAAAAATTAACAATAACTCCTACAAGAAAAGGATAAAATGCAAAATAGCAAAAAGAACAAGCAAAGAAAAAAGAGAAAAAATGCACCATTGACAATAATATTATTCTTACATATATATAAAAACATACGACTATACATATGCTGTAAGGATCAACTTTAGTAGGAAAATATTTTTGTTGCAATATACTTTTAGGACACCAGGTGGCGCTGTGAGTAGTTCCTAAGCTTATACCTGATTCACAGTTTACACTTATTTTATTTTATTATTAAATCTTAGCTGGGTACTACACTTTCTTTTGGTGGTTGCCTGGCTACCTGCTTGGCACTTACACTCTCCCTAGTTGTTGATTCCACTGATTTCAAAAACAATCTTCATAGGCAGTTTTCACAAATTCTCCCTACAGCAATTCCTGTGAAGTGTGTGGTATCCTGGACCTGCTTTGGGTGCAACATTTCAAAATGTGTCTCCTTCCTGACTGGCCACCTAGCCCCAGCTGTGCTGCTCCAGATGGCACCCCTATCTGACCACCAAATTCTGCTCAGGAGTCCATGCTTCACCAATTTTCCACACACTCCTAGTTTCCCCATGAACTGGGAATTGTAATCTTCCATGGGGGAGGGGCTGGTTACTGCTGCTGCCCACTGCTTCAGCAGTGGCATGGGTTTTTTTGGCAGTCTCTGCAGCTCTGGATTACACATCAAGTTCATCAATCTGCCACTTTGCTGCACACCCCAAACTGCCAGTCTACACCAATATTCCCTGCTAAGAGTGATCTAGCCCACTCACACTCACCTGTTGTTCTGGGAGAGCTGAGCTAAACATCTATCCTGTCCGCATCATGCTCAGCCTTCTAGATCCTGCTGAACTGTTGATTTCACCATTCTCAAAAACATCTTCACAGGCAGGTTTCACAAACTCTCCCTGCAACAGTTCCTGTGAAGTGTGGGGTATCCTGGACCAGTTTTGGGTGAGACTCAAATCGCCATACCTGGCCCATGGGAAGAGATGCCTGTGGCAGTCACCATCTCTGAAATTTTAAAATGTGTTTGTTTCCTAAGCAGGATCATTTCCCCCGATTGTCCATCTGGCTGCCTAGCCCCCTGCCGCTCCAAATGGCACCCCTTTCTGGCTGCCAAAATCCACTCAGGAGTTCACACTTCACCAATCTTTCCGCACAACACCTAGTTTCTCCATGAACTGGGAATTGTAGTTCTCTGTCAAGGAGGGGCTGATTGCTGCCGCTGCTGCTGTTGCCCACCCCTTCAGCAGCAGCACAGAAATTATTCTGGCAGACTCAGCAGCTCCAGATTACATTTCAAGTCCAGCAATCCTCCACTTTGCTGCATACACCGAACTGTCTGTCTACCCTAATATTCCATGCTGGGAAAGATCTAGCCCACTCACTCTCACCTGTTGTTCCAGGAGAGCTGAGCTAAGTGTCTATCCTATCTGCCATCATGCTCTGCCTCCCTGGATAAAAGATTTAAACTTAAGACATGAATCTATAAACATACTTGGAGAAAGCACAGGGGAAACACTTGAATAAATTGGCCTGGGAGAGTATTTTATGAAGAGGACCCCCCCCCCCGGCAATTGAAGCAACACCAAAAATATATTACTGGAATCTAATCAAACTGAAAAGCTTCTGCACAGCCAAAAACACAGTAAGTAAAGGAAGCAGACAGCACAGAATGGGAGAAGATATTTGACCATTTGATAACTAGAGTCCACAGAGAACTCGAACTAATTAATAAAAAAAGAACAAGTTATCCCATTTCATTGTGGACAAGAGACTTGAACAGAAGCTTCTCTGAAGAAGACAGGCACATGGCCTACAAACACATGAAAAACTGCTCATCATGTTCAATCATCAGAGAAATGCAAATGGAAACCACTTTGAGATATCATCTAACTCTAGTAAGAGTACCCCACATAACAAAATCCCCAAAATACAGATGTTGGTGTGGATGTGGAGAAAAGGGAACACTTCTGCACTGCTGGTGGGAATTCAAGCTAATACAATCTTTTTGGAAAGAAGTTTGGAGAACACTTAGAGAACTAAAAGTAAACCTGCTGTTTGATCCTGCAATTCCTCTACTAGGTATATATCCAGAAGACCAAAAATCATTTTACAACAAAGATATTTGCACCAGAATTTTTATTGCAGCCCAATTCATAATTGCCAAGTCATGGAAGGAGCCCAAGTGCCCATCGACCCATGAATGGATTAATAAACTGTGGTATATGTATACCATGGAATACTATGCAGCCACAAAATAGATGCAGACTTTACATCTTTTTTGTTTACATGGATGGAACTGGAACATATTCTTCTTGGTAAAGTATTTCAAGAATGGAAGAAAAAGTATCCAATGTACTCAGTATTATTTTGAAACCAATATATAATCACCCATAGTTTCATACCAAAGATAAAACACAACTATAGCCCAGGATGAAGGAGGAAAGTGGAAGGCGAGGGGAGGGAAGGGGGGAAGCTGGGTGGAGGGAGAGTAATCGGTGGGATTTCACCCATGGTGCATATTGCAGGGGTACATGTGAAATCTATTAAGAGTAGAGTATAAATGTCTTAACACAATAATTAAGTGAGGTGAAGGCTATGTTAACTAGTTTGATGTAAGCATTCCAAATTGTATATAAAATCAGCACATTGTACCCCATAAATGTATTAATGTACACAGTTATGATTTAACAAAAAAATTAAGAGTAAAAACAAAGACACTCATTGATAAGAGAGGAGATGTAAATAGACACATCAAAGAAGCAAATAACAGAAAAACAGAAAAAACAACAGACTTACAGTATTAATAGAGTACAATCTATACTATCTCGGTGATGGAAAAACTTAATAACTTTAACTCAACAGTACAAAAGCAATCCATGTAACCAAAACATTTGTACCCCCATAATATTCTGAAATAAAAAGAAGTGTCATTTAGTTATTTTGCTCAAGGAAGTAGAAGAAAAGACAGATAGACACATGCATATATACATAGAAGGAAAGAGGCACAAACCTAACTCGTCAGAGCTAGAAGATCAATCAGATTATTTGTCAGATGAACAAACTGAGGTGCAGTGAGGTGTTGTGTTTGCTCAATATCACATAGTTTGAGACAATTGAGATTACCAATTAGATTTCTCTGCTACATGTTGCCTCTGTGAATGCAGACAAAATATTTAGATGATTGAAAATTTTATCTTAATCATTTATATTAACTTTGCATCAGGAGCAGCCTTTGGACAAATTGTAAAATTTATTTCTTCATTAATTCAACTGTCAGACAATTACTGATGAGGTAGGTACTGTGCTAGGCTCTATGAAGTATACCCTAAGAATAGGTCATGGGCCATGTTCTTGTGAAAAAAATAAACCTATAGAGAAGCTGGAAAGACATATTTCCAGACTATGGGTAAAATAGGATGTGAAATAAGATATGTACACTATAGGCTGGGAGACGAGAGGATAAAGAATCCACTTCCAAATGGAGCTTCCTGAATGATGTGGTATTTCTGGTGATACTTCAAGGCAACAGATCATTTAAAGATGTTCTCATTTGCCTAAGGGCATTCCAAGCAAATGGGATAGTAGGAAGAAAGACTTAAAAGCTAGAAAATGCGATGAGGGTGGAGCAAGATGGTGGACGAGTAACAGCTTCCTTGCAGCTGGGCACAGTGAGACTGGGGAGAGAGGACTTCAGGCATCTCTGCCAGGCAGGATCTGCCCAGAAACTTCCCTTTGGGGACACAGGGAGACAGCGTGAGGCTTCTGGACACCCTGAG
>CAUYON010074002.1:0-47104 GCA_963573935.1 Arctocebus calabarensis | reverse complement strand
TACTGTGAAGTGAAAAGTCCTTCTCACTCAGGCGTCAAAAAGCCCTTGGAAAACACTGAGAGTGGTGTGCTCAGAGGTCTTCCAGGAGCCTTTGTGATTCACTCATTCATTCATTCACTCGTATTTGATGCATTCAGCAAGAATATCGAGCCCTAGGGCGGCGCCTGTGGCTCAAAAGAGTAGGGCTCTGGCCCCATATGCTGGAGGTGGGGAGTTTAAACCCAGCCCCACCCCAAAACTGCATATACATATATATATATATACACACACACACACACACATACACATACATACATAGCCTTTCTGTGTGTCAGCTAGCAAGGACAGCCTAGGAAACAACCTGTCCCCCTGCTCCCTATCATCAAAAAGACTGCTGTCTCTTCAGACAATGTCTTAATAATGTTACAGTCCTATGGGATGCATCTTACCCCACAGAGCATGACAACCTTCTGTGCTGTGAATCTTCACAGGGATGTGGCTAAATTATGATTAGCACGTTCAAATTATTGTCACTTCATCTGAGTATTCAGAAAATTACTATGGTGTCTTGTGGGTGAACTGTGTAGAGCAGGGGTCCTCAAACTTTTTAAACAGGGGGCCAGTTCACTGTCCCTCAGACCATTTGAGGGCCAGACAAATTAAATTAAATTAAAAAAAAAAAGCTATGAACAAATTCCTATGCACATTGCATATATCTTATTTTGAAGTAAAAAAAAAAAAAATGGGGGTGGCGCCTGTGGCTCAAAGGTGTAGGGCACCAGCCCCATATACCGGAGGTGGTGGGTTCAAACCCAGCCCTGGCAAAAAACTGCAGTAAAAAAAATGGGAACAAATACAAATACAATATTTAAAATGAAAAAAAAAAAAAAAAAAGGCGGAAAGGCCCCCCCAACCACACAAAAAAAGGCCCTACTAACTGCAAAATAAAAAAAAGAATAGACCTCCTAACTTCAAAAAAAAATAAATCCTAACTTGTTGTTACCTTAGTCCTCAGGCAGCAGCAGGCTCTGCACAGGCCAGCTCATGACTCGTCCAATCACGAGTCTCAGTCTCACCCAAGACTGAGAGGAGAAGATGAGAGACAGAGAGAAGGAGGGGAGTCAGAGAGTGTGGCACACATTCCACACATGCACACTGCGGCCGGGACCAGTCGGCTGCTAAGTAGGACAGGCAGTGGCAGCAAAAACACCATCCCGGCCAGATAAATGTCCTCAGTGGGCTACATGTGGCTCGGGGGTCGTAGTTTGAGGACCCTTGGTGTAGAGAGAGGCACAACTTGCAAAGCTAGTGCTAAAAATAGATCATATGTTTACCCAGAAGAAGCAGAAACCTTGCCTATGATAAAGAGACTGAGTCAGGGGAATAAACAGCACAAATCAAATATCAGAGTGCAGAAGGGCAACCTGGGGAACAGAAAAATACTCAACCAGCACTCCGTGAGCACTTGACCCAATGTTGTAGTGAGTTGAGCAAGCAAGTTATTGTAGTCTGGACTGGGAACTGTAAACACCATTCAGAGGCTTCTTTTGCTGGGGAAATCTGTGCTGCGTTCCATTATCAACCGAAGCACTTTGAAAATATATTTTGTTGTAACTGGGAAACTTTCTGAACTTGAGCATTGTAAAGCATTCTGTGGAGAAGCCCTGACTACCTTTAACACACAAACCCTTTAAAATAGAGGAAAGAGAAGGGAGTACAGAGAACTGTGTTGCAAACAGAAAAATGAATTCTAGCTAGATTTTAAAATGTGGGCCAGATGAGAGGGGGAGGTAAGAAAGTGATATTGAAAAACAGGGTGGGGGGAGGAAAAGCAATAAACCCAAGGACAGGATCAGGGAAGAAAAGATAAGAGGCAAAAGACTTCTAAAAGGAAAGATGAGACCCCTGAATGCTAGTGTTTAGAAGGTGGCTCAGAATTATCCACCAGAACCTTCTATAAGTTCTTGTTCAGTCTGTGGTGCCCCACTTCTCTCTCAAAAATGGTTTTATCAGTGAAACCAAATTCAGGGAAGCTTAAGGGTGCACTTGGCTTTCCTGATCCCTGGCTGAAAATTTATTCAAATCTTTTTCAACAAATATTTGCTGAGTAGGTTTTCTGTATATAAATGTAGTGTTCCTGGGGATACAACAAGTTATTATATTGTTTCTGGGGGCGGGGAGGAAGGATATTTCACAGTGTTTGATGAATGGAAATTATGTCTGAAGGAATAACTGTGGCCTTGGAGAACCTGTGTCAGCCAGCTTCATGGGGCAGGGCATGAATACTGCAAGATAAATAAATAATAAATAAACAAATAAAATGTAGCACTGCCCACCTCCTGCCACAGTGAGAAGAAGGTGAGACTCACAAAACTTCTTCTTTCTGTCTGGGTTTATGGAAAGAGGCCACGTTCCTCAGTCCTCAGCTCAGCTTGGACCTTTGTGTGGATAGGAATTCACAGATTTGCTTTGCTTTCCTTAACTTTGGGGACTATCTCACTGAATCCTGTTGAATTTTGCCGTACCATAATCTGTACCATTATCCTTAGTGATGAGAATGCCAACAGCAGGTGAATTTCATGGGAAAGTGTATTGAAAGCTGTACAAGTGATGGATGTAAGTGTACCTGAAATAACAGCTAGCTAGAAGGGTCTAGAAATGACTGTGCAAACAGCTAACTGCCTAGAAACCACAGAAATGGAGAGACCTCTGGAGTATCTCTCAACAGTACATAAGTAACTTCAAGTCAAAGTCCTGGGAATTGTTCATAAATACAAAAAAAAATCAGAATTTATTGAAATTTATTTAGATTGAGCAAACCATATCTCATATGAAGTATAAAATAACTTTTCATATGATGACGTAAGAATCCTTCTTATCTAACCTATCACTACCTACTTCTACATATTTTTATGATTCAGAAAAGGATGATTAGTTTTGAAAATAAAAGTTGTAAAGAAAATCTTCTAACAGGTATGAAAATATCTAATAAAACACGAATAAGGTGTTTTATTAAGGTGGCCCATGTGTTGGTTTGTCTGGGACAATCTAGGTTTCTACCTGTCGTCTAGGCACAATTTACTTGCAAAAGTATCTAGTTTAGTTACTAAATTATATGGTCACCTTAATTAATCATTAAAAAAAAATGACACTAAATGGTGCTGGGAAAACTGGATATCCAAATTCTCACCATTTCTGGATGGGGGAAAACAGACTGATTAAGACATCTGCATGGAGCCGGGCACGGTGGCTCATGCCTGTAACCCTAGCCCTCTAGGAGGCTGAGGTGGATGGGTTGCCTGAGCCCAGCCTGAGCAAGAGTGAGACCCGTTTCTAAAACATAGCCAGGTGTTGTGGTGGGGGCCTGTAGTCTCAGCTACTTGGGAGACTGAGGGGCAAGATAATCACTTGAGCCCAAGAGTTTGATGTTGCTGTGAGCTTTAACACCACTATACTCTACCGAGGGCGACCAAGTGAGACCCTGTCTTAAGAAAAAAAAAATAGAAATCTGGATGAACACCTGCACTTTGGCAGTTTTATTAACATCTTACATTTATGTTTATGCTTTCAAAATATGTCATGTTCCTCATGTCAGATTTCTCTCAAAATATCTATGTAAGGTGACTAGGGCAGATGATAGTATCTCTGTCAGTCGATCAACAAACATTGGTTGGCACACACTGACTGAGCAAGTCGCTGTTCAGAAGTGAAGTTGGTTTCACAGTCTTGCTTACAAGAAGTTTACAGTCTAGTGAAGAGTCACTACAGGGGCTAAGTAACAGCTTAAGGCACGTGGGCCACGTGCTCCGTGAAGGCTACAAACCAGTAGTTTTCAAACTGTATTCCCTGGAAACTCTGGATCATATTGCTTTTGAGGCAATGGTTCTCAAAGGGAATGATCTCCCCACACTGAGGGGACATTTGACAATGTCTGGAGACATTTTTAAATCTCGTAACTTTGGAGGATGTGTGCGCTGCTGGCATCTAGTGGGTAGAGGGCAGGGATGCTGCTAAACATCCTACAACATGTAGGACAGAACCCACAATAAAGAAATATCCCAGCCAAAGGGCAATGATGTTGGGATTGAGGATTATGCTCTAGGGTAAGGCAAGTACTTGATCTGAATTTCATTTAAAAGTTATATTTTATTTACAAATAATAACACAATAGATAGGTTGAAAATTATTACAAACTAAAATTGAACACATTATATTCATCAAAGAACTAAATGGTGCTGCCAAATTAAATGGTTTTTTTGGAGAACTTGGACTAAATCTTCCTAGCATAGGTATTGTATAGGAGAACACTTTCTAAAGCGATTACCCACTCTGAAGAATATCCTAAAATTTCCAGGTGAGTTGTTGTTATTGTTATTTTAAATAACCATTTCCAATAATTATATTTCTGTATATAGCAGAGTTGAGAAACAAAGTACAGAAATAAATTTAGAAGCTGAAAGAAGATGACAGTCATCTACAACACTCAATTTCTTGCTTTTATATTTATCAAACAGCTTAATTGATTTTACAAGTAAATGTTAAGTTTGAACTTATAAATTTGAATTAATGGGATACTATTTCATTTGGGGGGGGGTAGAAAGAGGACTGTGCCCTGGAATATGACCACCTGACCTTAATGCTCAGACCAGCAGTGTGAGCAGCATTGACAGCTTGGTACAAATGCAGAATCCCAGGCCCCAGCCCAGACTTTCTGAATCAGGATCTACATTTCAATGAGATGGCACATCCAGTAGAGTTTGAGAAGTATTGGCCTGGAGGGCATCACAGAAGAAAAATCAAGGAGGGCTGGTGTAGATGCAAGGCCTGTGGGCAAAGTATGACTTCCACAGGGCATGATTCCAGTGAAATAGACATGTGGGACAGCAGTTCCAGGTGAGAAAAGGAGCCTTGTGATGGGGCTGGGAATAGTCTACCCTGGCCAGGCAGAGGGTTTTAGTAGCAGAACACTTAGGAACGGTTTGAAGAATTGTATGTGGTAGAGGGAACTCTGGTTGAGAGAGGCCTGCTCCCACTCTGGGGCCAGGCGGGGCCGCCTCCTTGCCCTGTTTACAGGGTTTCCTGGCCCTGAATTCCAGGCCAGGATTGCCAACCACTTAGCCACCATGAACCAATTAACCCTGCAATAGTCCCAAGAAGGTGGGGCTCATTATCTCCAATTTCTAGAAGGGGAGCCGACCACTTCCGAGGCTGTAATTACGAAGGTCAGAGGGCACCGCAGGCAGGAAGTCTGGTCGGTAACAGCACATTCTTGGCCCTTCCAGGTTCTCCTCCTGTGGGGCACAGGCTGGGGGACTGCTTTCAACTGCTGAGGGTCCTTCCAGAGCTTATGGGGCTTCAGGGAACCCTGCAGAGAGGAAAATGGCTCTGACCATCTCCACGCAGGCCCAGCACAGTGAGGAGAACAAAGTCATAAGCTCGTTCTGGGAAGGTTTGCTGCAGAGACGCTGGTCAGGGAGTGAGGGGCAGTGGGAGGCAGGGCAGGAGAGGGCAGCTCAGAGGGTGGAGGGCCTGCGAAGGAGAGCCTGAGCGGGGCCATTCCCGGGAGAAGCTGAACTGTCAGCCCTCCAGTCAAGCAGTAAGGGAACGTCACTTGAGTCCAGAAATCATCCAGTTTTCCTCAGTATGTGAATAGGCCTAACCGAAACCTTGTGTGTCTGCAGAGTTCTTTATGGGCCACGCAGAGCCCCGGAAAGGGCTGTGCACCAGTGGGTGCCGAAGTGCTAGCTGTCCATAGCTCTCCAACTGGCCCTGCCCTTGCCAGGCATCTGGCATAGGGTCTGCTTCCTCTCAACCTCTGGAAAGGTTTGGTGAGGTTTATAAGTCGAGAGCTGAAGGACAAGTGTCCTAGGGACCAGGGGACTGTCAGGGCCAGTTGTTCTGTCCCTTCAGGGCCCCCTCATCCACCCACCCTGAAGATGGGCCTATGGGCTACCCACCTTCCATGCCAGCTCTGCTCACAGCACATGTTAACGTCCAGCTGGGAGCCCTTAACTCTGCCTTGGGGCCGACTCCCTAACCCCTGCAGGTCTTGTGAGAGGTTTCGGAGCAGCCAGAGGCCCTGTCTCCCCATGCTGCCCTTTGATTTCTGGCTAATCACTCCCAGCTGGGCAGGGACCTGAGTTTGTTCAGATTTTCTGGGAAGAAAAGGCTCTGAAATTGAGCCCTTTATCAGGCGGCAGTGGACACCTTTGGCAACAAGGGAAGCGCTGCTGTCCCTGCTGGGGCTGCCATGGCCTTGGGCATCTCCAGAGAGGCTGAGAAGTCATCCCCACCTCCTGGCCATGCTCATGTAAGAGGTCTGCCCCTAAATTTGAGGAATGATCTTTGGGACAGGTTGCAGTGTAAGGAGCCTAGAATTTCACCAGAGCAGAGGGACATATGAGGTCAGAAAATTAAGTTTGCAAAAAGTGCTACATGCCTCATTGGCAAAGAGCACTATGTTCACCTGCGACGTGCTCCCCTTGGAAAGCTGTGCACCGCCACCAGGGCCTAGTCCACCCTTCAAAGCACTTTCGGAACTCTTTCTCTGGCTATCAAAGCTATCATCATATGAGGTCGGACAATTAAGTTCACAAACTCCTCCTAGAAAAAGTGCTTTGAAGGGTGGACTAGGCACTGGCATCTGTGCATAGCTTCTCAAGGGGAGGACTTTGAAGGTGCCCACACTGACAGTCAGCAATGAGGTACGTAGCACTTGTACTTGTCTAGGATGAGTTTGTGAACTTAATTGTCTGACTTCATAGGTTCTTTTGTATTTCCCTCAAATTCTTGAAACTTACTCTCCTGAAATATTAAGAAATTGTTCCTGATAGCTGCACAGACCCAGGGAGGGGGTAACATTAAGCTGAGGAACCTTAATATAGAAAGGACATTTAGGATTTTCTGCAAGGTACAGCTAGCAAGGAAGGGACAGAGGAGGTAGCAATGGGGGGTAGAGGTGTGAAGATAAATAGGGAGCCCCCAAGCTCATTGTTACATGCCCAGGGGTAAGGGGTGCCACAGGTGAGAGTTCTCTTTAATCAGGAGGTGGTTTGGTGCACCAGAATCTCTGGGGAGCATCTGCAGGGAGGAGGGGACAGAATCGAGAAAGGAAGACAGGGAGGCTCAAAGCTGAGGGTTAGCCCTGCTCGGGCACAAGCTCCTTCTTCCTTTGGAAGGAGCTAATGCTGGTGGGCTGGACTGGATCCCAAGCTGCCAAGCTGGGCATCCAACAAGTTCTAGGTGGACATCAACAACTTGTTGACCTACAGGTGATTTTGAACCTGGAGCTTCAGACAGGTGTGGGCCCATGTAATAGAATGCAATGCAGTCTACAAAAATTACGTTATTCTCAGAATAAACTTCTTTAAATTAAAAAAAATTATTCTTTAAGAATATTTAAGTATATGGAGGAAATTCTCATGGTACATTTGTATCCCCCCAAAAGCTAGCCTTATGAGCACTAGATACCAAATCCAATTGTTTCTCAGAATACTCACACTTCCACCAGGGAATTTCAGCACACTGGAAGTTCAGTCCCCCAGCACACAGCACTGGCTGTCTGTGTGTAGTAGCATTGTGGGTAATGTTCATTCACTTCATATCCTTCTATATGTTCTAAGTTTTCTATAAGCAACATGCCTTGCTTTTGTGAACAAAGGATGATAATTGTTTAATTAAATGACAGCACTAATTCTATTTAAACTGGTAGGTTTATTTATTTATGTAGGATTTTTTTTTTTTTGAGACATAGTCTCACTGTGTGCCCTGAGTAGAGTGCTGTGGCATCATAGCTCTCACCGCAACCTCAAACTCTTGGGCTCAAGTGATCCTCTTGTCTCAGCCTCCCAAGTAACTGGGACTATAGGCATTTGTCACATGCCCAGGTGGTTTTTCTATTTTTAGTAGAGACAGCATCTTGCTGTGGCTTAGGCTGGTCCGAAACTCCTGAGCTCAAGCAATCCACATGGCTTGGCCTCCCTAACAGGATTACAGGTGTGAGCCACCCCACCTGGCTAAAACTGCTGGTTCTATTTAAAGGTCAAAGAGTCAGAGAGCTGTGGGCAGATGAGAAGGTGGTTGGTGGGCTCTGATACTTACCCAACAGCATCCATCCCTCCTTCTTCCTCCTCCTACAGCAGCAGTTCTCAAGCTGTGGGTCGCAACCCACAGGAACTGTATTCAAGGGTTGCAGCATTAGGAAGGTTGAGAACTACTGTTCTAGAGCTTCCCTGTTGCTCCAGTGTGCTGACTTATCTTCCATTTACCCCTGCAGACCCACTCTCCAATTCTCTCTTCCTCACTTTATGGACTACATCAGAAGCTCTGGTCGGCTTTAGTTAGTAGGGGACACCTGTAGGAGATCAAAGGGAGCTGGGAGCACAGGCCGGGGGTGTTGATCCCTCCAGTGGCCCCCCAGTGGAATGGCCCATCACAGGCCCCCCCTTCACACAGCTGTCCTCCCTCCCCTTGCCAGCTAAGGGCTGAAAGGTGGCCCCTCAAACCATCTGCACATTCCAATCCTTGGAACTTGTGCATGTGACCTTATTTGGGACAGGTCTCTGCAGATGTAATTAAGGATTTTAAGATGAGAAAATCATTCTGGGTGGGCCCTAAATCCAATAGCAAGTGTCTTTACAAGAGAGAAGCAGGGGAAGAGTCAACATAGGAAAGAGCACAAAATGTACCCATGCAGGCAGAGATGGGTGATGTGGCCAGAGGGCAGGGAATGCCAGCGGCTGGAAGAGGTGCAGATTGGATCTCCCGTAGGGCCTCCTGAGGGAGCGTGGCCCAGTGGCCTCTGGAGGGAGTGCTGGATGTCTGGCCTCCAGAACTATGAGACAATAAACTGTTGTTGAAAACCACCTGATTTGTGTTGTTTTGTGACAGCAACCACAGGAAACTCACCTAGGTGGTGGCAGTATGCCCTGTTGTTACTAGCCCTGGAGGGAGCCTGGTACTTTCTGTGTTTTCCCTATGCCTTGCTCTTACCTTTGTAAATAGCCTCACTATGAAACTCTCCTCATATTACTCAATTTTCAGAGTCCCTGTGTTCTACCATGAACTGTCTGATGTGGGTGTCCACCTCGCCCACGTCTATATGTATTCCAGGACAAACTGACCCAGACATATCCGGGATTGGTCCTAATTTGTCCAAGCAATTATGGTAATACTGTTCAAGTGACCGGTCCAAGTAGGACATGTCGTTGATGTGGCCAAATCAGAGGGAAATCTGGGGAGTTTCTGGGACAATTCCATGCTCCTGGGACACAGCCACAGGAAGAGAGGGTTCTTCTAGCCTCTTCTTTCTCTGGACATCAGCATGTCTAGGCATGATGCCTGCAAATGCTGCAGCCGTCTGGCCTCAATTTAAGCCAAATGGTGAACCAATGAACTTAACAGCCCCGAAGGTGGTCCTACCCTGGCCTTCCAATCACGTGAGATAATACATTCCTGTATCACTGATTTCAATTTGAGCTGGTGCTATTAATGGCCTGAAGCCTATTAATAACAGAAAATTAGATTAGTTATATGTTGCCTTAAGGCAAAGATGACCAAACAGTTTTAAATGTCCTAGTACCTTTAAGAAAACTCAAGAAATCTTGATTAAAAAATGTTTCATGGCTCGGCGCCTGTGGCTCAACAGGCTAAGGTGCCAGCCACGTACACCTCAGCTGGTGGGTTCGAATCCAGCCCAGGCCCGCCAAACAATAATGACGGCTGCAACCAAAAAACGGCCGGGCGTTGTGGCGGGTGCCTGTAGTCCCAGCTACTTGGGAGGCAGAGGCAAGAGACTCGCTTGAGCCAAGGAATTGGAGGTTGCTGTAAGCTGTGATGTCACAGCACTCTACCCAGGGCAACAGCTTGAGGCTCTGCCTCAAAAAAAAAAAAATGTTTCATGATATATATATGTGCTCACACTCGACTGGAAAATAGTACCAAAGCAAAATCTGCAAGAGATTCTTAGTCCACCACCATGTCACTATGCATGGGGAGAGTGCCTGAAATGACAGCAATAAAGTAAAAAAACGATAGAAATAAGATAAAACAAAAATAATTCTGTGTAACATAGTGTGGGGTATTCAAATCAGCAAACAACTCAAAGTTGTTTTATGCCACTCGTCATTCAGGTGTTAAACAGGAATAAGATGTGGGTCGTTTTCCTTGAGGGGCTTATAGATTTTTTTTAAACCCTCAGAAAACAAGAAGATTTCCAAATTATACTTTATTGAATTCATGAAAAATGCATGCAAAATGATTCATCTAGTGTTTATCTATACTTGTACACTGTTGTACTACTGTTGATAATACACTTGCTGAGAAATGCAGTTACAAGGTCAAAGTGAATGCAGTTCAAAAGAAGAAAATTAGAAAGGAATTTGATTCAGAAATATCACTAAACAAAATGTGGGAGACAAAATTGATCTTTACCCCAAAGTGCTAAAAATTATGTTCTACTGGTGAAGTAATACTTGGACCTGTACCAGGCCTTTCCCAGGGACCCAGCTTAAAGGGCAAGAGTTGAAGGCTTGGGAGCAATTATAGTACCCTCGGCCTTTCTGTCCAACTATACAGAACAAAACAGATGGAGATAGGAGCAATTTCTTCACCAGCCAAGACCCCTGCTCCTTAATTCCAGGACCAAGAAGCAGACATGAGGTATGTTCTTTAATCCAAAACCTCTTCCACAAGTCTGATCCTCTAACAGAGGACCTTTCCTTTTGGATCAAGTAGGTCCCCTTTGTATGAAAACCTTCTTTAAAAAATACTAACATGCTTGGCAAGCTTATTAAATTCATTCACCACGAGGGGTGATTCCTTTAGTTTTTCATCGGCTCTGAGAGAAGGGGATACAGGAATGAAGTGGAGAGGGTTGAAGAGAATGTTGCTTGGGAAGGCAGGCACAGCTGGGGACAGCCCTGGCAGATAGGAGGCTGAGGCATCCTGCAGATAAACCACCTCCTCTTTTTCTTTTTTTTAAAACCACCTACTCTTACTTCTGTCTTTGACCTTCCTCTTTTAAGCACTGCCTTAGTAGAGGCCAATTTCATACAATGAGCTTCCCAAGATTTGCTCCATGAACTCTAATGCTCTATGACACTTTTAGAAAATTCTATGACCCAGTAAGTTTGGGAAATGCTCTGCAATGAAAACCTTCAGAGGGCGGTGCCTGTGTCTCAGTGGGTAGGGCACCGGCCCCTTAGGGTGGCGGGTTTGAACCCTGCCCTGGCCAGCTAAAACAGCAAGGACAACTACAACAACAACAACAAAAAGTCAGATCTTGTGGTGGGCACCTGTAGTCCCAGCTACTCAGGAGGCTAAGGCAAGAGAATTGGTTAAGCCCAAGAGTTGGAGGTGACTGTGAGCTGTGATGCCGCAGCACTCTACCAAGGGTGACAAAGTATGACTGTCTCAAAAAAAAAAAAAAAAAGAAAAAGAAAAAGAAAAGTAGTTTAGCTTATTAATGCCTCTGAGAAGCCCTAGAGTCAGGAATCCTAATTTGTGTTCAGGTAAGCCAGGATTTTCTTTTTCGTTTTTAAATTTTAATATTTAGAAAAAAATTATATTGGATTACTATGAGAGTACATATGATTAGGTTACATAGTTTGAGTTTGTAAGGTAAAGTCTGAGTTGCAGTTGTTGAGTCTTTCCCCCAGGAAGTGTGCCAAAGACCCCTACATAGCACCCCAATGGGTGGAACTTCCTCAACTCCCTCTCCTCTTGAATTATGTTTTTCTCTTGAGTAGGCCTGTAGCTGTTGATCTACTAGTTTCAACATAGGATGTTTGCTTTTCCATTCTTAAGATACTTTACTCAGGAAAATGTTCTCTAAAAAAGTCTCCATCTTTTTTATGGTAAGCCAGGATTTTCCCAATTTTGGGGTGAGGGGACAATTCTTCAGTGCACATGAATTATCACTTCTTTTTTGTTTTTTTTTTTTTGAGACAGAGTCTTACTATGTCACTGTTAGTAGAGTGCCATGGTGTCACAGCTCACAGCAACCTCTAATTCTTGGGCTTAAGTGATTTTCCTGCCTCAGCCTCCCAAGTAGCTTAGACTATAGGCATCTACCACAATGCCCAGCTATTTGTTGTTGTTGCAGTTGAAATTGTTTAGCTGGCCTGGGCTGGGCTTGAACCCCTCACCCTCGGTGCATGTGGCTGGAGCCTCAACCACGGTGCTATAGGCACAGAGCTGAATTATCACTTCTTACCAACGTGTTCTGAGAGATATTTATCTGATGCTTGTCGTTTCAGAGTATTTGTTACCGAGGTTTAAATAATATTGCCCCAGTCTTTCATTCATTCTTCCTTCTCTCTCTCTCTGTTTAGCTAAT
Organism: Arctocebus calabarensis; assembly: GCA_963573935.1. Taxonomy (NCBI): domain Eukaryota; kingdom Metazoa; phylum Chordata; class Mammalia; order Primates; family Lorisidae; genus Arctocebus; species Arctocebus calabarensis. The sequence goes on along the minus strand of CAUYON010074002.1, from coordinate 34,788 downwards.
TGCCCAAGTGCCTTGCCTTGGCATCTGAGCAAGGCAGAGAAGAGGCAAAATACACCCTGGACACTCAGTTGTTTCTTGATGGTGTCCCCAGCAAATGATTTTGATGGGAAAATATTTAAACTCTTCCTTACCTACGGTGGTTCTCAACCTTCCCATGTTGGTGACCACAACATGAGGAACTGTATTAGGAAGGTTAAGAACCACTACTTTATAGTTAGCAGATTAGCTACAGAGTGCAGTTGTCTAGCCTCTCTTCTTTAGTAATCTGGAAACTTGGAAATTGCCTTCTGCTGAGTTGTTTTCAGCACAACATGGCCCTTTTAAAGCCATGGGCTCTTTAGCAAGCTCCTTTTCATTATTCTGTAATCTTTGGGAAAAGCCCAAACATCATTCCTCCCAAAGGAAAACTGGTTTAGGAAAATTGCTATTGTTCCTGGCCTGAGAAAATTTCAAAGTCATTACAGATGTAACCAAATTTCAGGATGTTGTCTGGGAGTCACCAAACTACCATGTATTTGAGGCCACAAGAGACAGATCCGAGGGCTCCTGGCAAACCTTTGCTACTCAGAGTGAGCTATGGGAACTAGAAGCACAATAACACTGAGAACTTCACAGACACACAGAATCTGTGTTCCCTCCCCAGACCCACCAAAGCAGAATCTGCATTTGAACAGATCTCTAAGTGATTTGTAAGCACACAGAAGTCTAAGAAATATCAGAATCCATCTGAGACACCATGCCTCATTTGTTCCTGCATCATTTATGAACAAATTATCGACAGCCTAGACGCAGGCTTTGTGCTGAGTGTTGGGGACACTGCTAAAAAAGGAGATCTCTGTTCTCACACAGTTCAGACGCTAGTGGGGCACACAGACCTAAGCACACTGACAACAAAAGGTTTCAGGAAATGGTCAGTGCTTGAAGAAGTAAAAGCATGAAGGATGAGAAGATGATGGCAATTGAGGGTGAGATATGATGGGTGGGTGGGTCTGTCCGAACAGACACCTGCACCGGGAGGGGGGAGCCACAGGAACATTCAGGCAGATGGCACAGTGAGAACAAAGGCCCCCAGGAGAGAATGAGCCTGGGAGCAGAGAGAAAGGAGGTCAGAGCGACTGAAGCTTAGCAAAGTAGGAAGCTCGGAGGTCGGAGAGGTAGGGAAGGGCCGGATTACGTGCACTGCAGGTTCTCAAACTCAGTGTGCAGCGCCTCTCACTCCGCAACTCCGGGTGAGGCCCAAGAATTTGCACCTCAAACAAGTCCCAGGTGATGGTGATGGTGATGCTGCTGGCCCAGGGACAGCGCTTGGAAAGCCGCTGATGGAGAACGTCGTGGGTCCTCACAGGGAGTGTGAGGAGTGCAGTTCCGGTCTGGGACGGGAAGCCACCGGAGGAGTCTGCACAGGGGAGGCACCTCCCACAGGGGGCTCCCACCTTCTTCTGTCTGCCTGGAAGAGGAGGCTCTGCAGCCATTCGCCACCACTGGACTGTGCTTCCTCCCAGATTTGCTCGTTTGATTCGATCCAAATTCCCACCATTTCTCTTCATTTCCCCCGAACTTTGCTCCTCTGGAACGCCCACTCCTTGATCCACAGGATCCTATTCCTTTTTTTTTCGGCCTGAGTTGGAACCCGGGTAGTCCCAGGAACATTCTTGCATCTCCTTCCCGCAGGTCCTACTTGATGTCTTCCGGTCAGTGGATCGGGTAGTGTTTGTGTCGATTCTTGTTTATTGTTGCTCCCAGAACTTAACCCCTGTACCTTTTACAAAATACTGGAGGGCCAGTCTGCCTGACTCTACCACTGGGTCACTCATCCCCACCCTCCGCGGGCCACGCCAGCTGGCCCCATCTTCCTCCCGCATGGCCCCGCTAGGCGGTCTCAGGGGAGGTAGCACACGGTGCCCCATCTGTACCCGGGCTTCTCAGTTTCCTTGACCCCATCTCTAATGACTTTTTCTTGGCCAAGCCTGAATCTTGTCACCACCAGAAACTATTCTGCTGCTTCAAGCCCAAAGGGCTGTTCTCTTCCATAGCTTCCTGTCCCCGACACACGCTCCTCTGTCCCTTCCAACAATTCTTGAACTCTGTGGAGGCCTCCTGCCCATTGTCTACGCCACCTCTTTGTTCCCAATTCTTGTCCAGCTTAGGTTTATGACTCATCCCTGTAAACAGTCCCTGTAAAACCCCCATCCTCAGAATCTGCTTGCCTTCCATCGCAGGGCTGTCCCTCCCCCCCCACCCCCCTGCACCAGTGTCACCACGCAGGAGTGGAGCAAGCCTTCACTTTCAGTTCTGATCTCAGACCTCGAAGGTGTAGAGACTGCTGGGCAGTGTCGCTGGGTTTTCTACTAAAAGCAGCTTTCATATTCTTCTCAGTGACTTTGTCATGCCTTTCTTATCCTTAAAATTCCCACATCCCTTCCCTGCCTTCTGCTCTCGGCCGATGAACTGAGGACGGCCTAGCAGATGTGAATTCTCAGGCCCCGCTTCACAGCGACAGCGTTTCTGCACTCGCTGCCTCCTCCCTCCTCCCCTCTGCTCATGTGGGTCCACACCCCTCCCAGGACCCTGCACCCGGTATCCCTGGTACTCCGAGGGGCCTCCCTCAGCCCTTCAGGCAGGATCGTTCCCACCGCACACACCGGCCTAGCGTCTCCTTCTGTTTCTTCTGTGCTCCATGTCTGTACTTCCAAGGAATACGGCTATTTTTAGCTTCTTCAATTTCAGACACTTTCTATTGCCTTCCTACACCCCCACTCCATCCTCCAATATCGTGATAGCTCCTTTTTTGGCTAAGTGGCTGCTCTGTGCTGGCTTCCCTATGACCGTAAGTACTCACAGCTGAACCACGTAGGCTGTTGCTTTTTAATGGGTCAATTTTGATTTTCTTGGGGCTACTCATTACCTTGGTTTTGTTCATTGCTTAGGCTTGTAAGTGTCTATTACTAAGTTTTTACAAAACTTTCCAATCTCATGGCAAAACCCCTCTCATGAGTAGGGGCTAGCTGCTCAGAGCAGTGCCTCGAATCTCAGGTTTGGCCCCATGGCTGGGACTGCTGAGGAATGACCTGGCTGGGCATGTCACTGTGCTCAGGTGCCATCTCCCCCGTGTGACAGGTGTAGGGTTATCGGACTTCTCACCTCCCAGCTCAGGACTCCAAGAGTGAGTGTTTCAGCAGATAAGATGGAAGCCTTGTAGCCTTTTTGGACTGTGCCTGGGAGTCATATACTGTCACTTCTGACCTGTTGTAATGGTTGATGTGGTCAAAAGCCCACTCAGATTCAAGGAGAGAGGGCACAAATCACACCTTTCCATGGGAGGAATGTCAAAGAAGACTTGCAGCCGCCTTTTAAAACTTCCACAGAGACGCACCTACATTTGTACTTGCATGTGAGGAGGATATCTTTGGAGAGAATCACAAGAAGCTGCTAAGGGAGGGAGGGACCCAGTAACTGGACACAGAGGCAGGAAAGAGACTTTGCTCTCTAGGCCATTTGCATCTTTTAAATTTTGCATCAAGTGCTTGAACTGCCTTTCTAAAAATATTAAATGATGAAATGCCTTTGACCATGTCACAGCTTTTTCTGGCCACATCAGTTTCCAGGATACTCTAGACCAGGACAGTCCAGGAGAATGTTCTGTGATGATGGAAATATTCCATATCTGACCTGTCTAATATAGTAGCCACTAGCCTCCTGTGGCTATTTAGCACTTGAAATGTGGCTAGTATGACTAAGGAATTAAAATTTTAATAGTTGTCTGTGACTAATGGCTACACATAGGACACATTGCATGTGGGAAGTGGGAGATGCTTACATGAATGGACTACAAAAGTGGAAGAAGGAGGCCTTTTGGGTCATGGTCTTCAAACATTTTTGCCCATGTGTATCCCAAAACAATTTCAAACAACTATATGCCCACCTTGCACAAATTAAAGTTGATGTGTAAATGCTTCATCCTTAGTTTAAAAGTTTATTTTTGTTAGGAGTTATAAAAGATTAAACATTTCATAAGATGAAATAAGATGAGGACTAAGTATAATTGGAAGAAATATTTTATAAGCTGGTTTGATAAAGTAAGTTTTAATTACTGAATAATGCAGACTGAATCTGAAAAAAATCATGTTAAAGTGCTTTAACCTCAACTGTGTTAGCCGGTCTAAATTTAGAGCCCCTCAAAGTGGGCCGCGCTTCACCCTCGACAGAGATATACATAAGCCAGGCAGAGAGTCAGCAAGCCTTAAGGGGGAAGGTGCCTTGATGAATCATTAAAGAAGCCTCCAGAAACCAATAGATCAATCTCCCCTCCTTTGGCTAGAGGAAGATGTTTTACCCCAAGCAAGGCTGCACAGTGAGAATGTAATGGGTAATGGAGGTGTGGGATATTTTATGAGATGGTTTTAGAAATCAGTACTTTGGGCCAGGCACGATGGCTCATGCCTGTAATCTTAGCATTCTGGGAGGCCTGAGCTCAGGAGTTTAAGACCAGTCCGAGCAAAGCGAGACCCGATCTCTTCTAAAAATAGAAAAAAGAGCTGGGTGTCATGGCAGGAACCTGTAGTCCCAGCTACTCAGGAGGCTGAGGCAAGAGGATCACTTGAGACCAAGAGGCTGAGGTTACTGTGAGCTATGACACCATGGCATTTTACCCAGGGCAACCATGTGAGACTCTGTCTCAAAAAAAACAAACCCCAAACAAAAAGATACCGGTACTTTGGGAGTAGACTCTGGAAGTGGATTCCCTTTAAATCTTCATTTACCCCTTAAAAGGTCTGTACACCCTTCAGTGTACTTGAGCTCTACTTTGAAGACAGCTGCCACAAGCTGATGGAAGCCGAGCATGGTACCCAGCTGCCTGCTGGTGATGCTGCAGCTTCAACTGAAACCTGTCAAGGGAGGGCAGAGGAGGGCAGGGATGGTGTCCTGGTGCCCCTGGAGGCAAGAAGGGGATCCAGTCAGTGTCACAGTGTCACTGACATGCTCTGTGGGACTCACTAATCTTGCTTGGGATTTTTTTTTATTATTAAATCATAGCTGTGTACATTAATGCAATTATGGGGTGCAATGTGCTGGTTTCATATACAATGTGAAATATTTTCATCAAACTGGTTAACATAGCCTTCATGGGATTTTCTTCATTGTTGTGTTAAGACCTTTATATTGTACATTCAGTAAGTTTCACCTGTACCCTTCTAAGATGCAGGGTAGCTGTGGCCCCACCCATTACTCTCCCTCCACCCATCCTCCCCCGTCCCCTCCCCTCCCTTGCCCCTTTCCCCATATCCTTGTGCTATAATTGGGTTAAAGCCTTCATATAAAAGCTATAAATTAGTTTCATAGTAGGGCTGAGTACATTGGATACTTTTCCTTCCATTCTTGAGATACTTTGCTAAGAAGAATACGTTGCAGCTCCATCCCTTGCTTGGGACTTTTAAGCCTCTCGTAAGTGGAAAGGGGGCAAACACTGGGCTGAGCTGCCTTTTTTTGGAACTTAAGAATCAGCAAGGAAAGACTTGAACATTCCACTCCATCACTCCCGTCCTCACCGTCATTCCCCCCATCCCCACCAACCCTTTTAGATTGAGTGTAGAACAGAGGTGGGTTTGGAGATTCACAGTTTACTGGTGTTGGGGGAGCAGGGATGAGAGGGGCTGAGGCAGTGTTCAGTTGTCTGAGTAGCCAATTAGCATATCCTCCTCCTCCTTAGATATGGTCATCATATCTAATCAAGGGGTTGTTCATGAGACGAAAATTTCATGTGGTCCAAATTACTCTTAAAATTTCCCTGTAATCAGCCCCTGAATGTGGCCACAGAGTTGGTATTTATGCATCACGTTGGAGACCAATACACAATCTGTCGAAATGTTAAATACAGCATCCACTTTATTTCCTCTAGCTAGTGAGGACAAATCCCTATTTCTTTGGTTAAATACTAGACACGTAGATAGCTTGCATCAAAGAGACATGTTGTATAACAAATGCACTTTTTTTAAAACCCAAGAATCATTTTAGTATGATAAGGGGCTGGAGGGACCTGAGCCACAAGGGTGGAGCACAAGCCCTGGCTCCACGGCTCCCTTACCTGGGCAGAAGGTCACCTGACACAGGCGGAGGCACCCAGAGCATTCCCTCCGCCATTTAATAACCTTTCCCTGCTCCCTTTCTCGGCCCAGCAATCTGTGGCTGGACTACCTGAGCTTACGTCTGTGTGTGGCGGGTCCCCTCTGTGTCCCTCACTCCTTCCCTGTCGTCCTCTCAGGAAGGCAGCAGTATTGCCTGGTGACTGCTCCAGGCCAGGTACCAAAGTAAGCAGTCTAAGCACATCTTTCCGACAGGAGTTAGAACGAAAGGCCTTTTGCCTCACCCCACTGGCACTTACTCATGCATTTTATTTAATGAATTTATTTAGAAACCAGACCTCACTCTGTCTCCCAGGCTGAGTGCAGTGGCACAATCATAACTCACTGTAACTTTGAACCTGCCCTATTTCAGCCTCCCAAGTAGCTAGGACTATAGGTGTGTACCAAGCTAATTTAAAAAATATTTTTCTTCTTTTTATTTATTTTTTTGTTGTTGTTGCAGTTGGCTGGGACTGGGTTCGAACCTGCCACCTTCAGTATATGGGGCCAGCACCCTAACTCACTGAGCCACAGGTGCCGCCCTTAAAACATTTTTCATAGAGACAGGGCTCTCACTATGTTGCCCAGCCTCGTCTTGAACTCCTGGCCTTAAGCACTTCTCCAGCTTCCACCTCCCAAAGTGCTGAGATTATGGGCATGAACCTCCACACTGGCCCCCACTCCCCATTTAAAAACCCCACCTCTGTCTACTTGAAGGGAGTCATAACATAACCGAGAAGATGGACACATTTAGCCCACTTCCTCACACATGAGGGCCTTAACACTTCCAGGAAGTGGCAAAAGTAATAAAACTAGGAGTAATTAAACTCCTAATGATCAAATGAGGCGCTTGTCTTGGCGGAAGGTATAAGGGACCCAGAGACACATAGCCACTGAACAAGTTGAATTGGAAAGAAAGACGATGACCCATCTGGGAAAATGAAGGCACTTCATTGGACAAGATTTTGATGACCTTCAGGAAAAGATGCTTAAGCCAGAAAGGTATTTTTCTCTAATTTTCTGCCATGGGGTGACGTCTAAAACACCAATTAATAACTTTTACAGCATGCTATTACTTCGCCTATAATTGTCATTTTAAGCAAAGCAGTTGCCTGCTATGAACATGGTTGGTTTAATGGTCTTGAAGACTTGTATCCACTTAGTCTACTGTGTTAACCATGTGGCTAATACTCACCTCTTCATAGAAATTGATTCCATTTAACACTGTCCCAAGGTAATTCACATGCTACTGATTTTCCTCCCCTACCACGTCACCTTCATTAAACTTTCTCTGTTCATTTCCCAAAGCCACGTGGGAGGATGAGCTGAGACACACTCAGTGGAGGCCCCCAGGGTCAGCCACTTGAAAAGCCTACTTCCCAGCAGAGGCCAGGGAAAAAACAAGCACAAACCCACCAGCGAGCAGGTGAGAGGCCCCTCTACCAGCTCCCGGATGATATCCACTCCTCAGGGGAATTGTACTTCCAGTCCAATGCTGCCAATGACTGCCTTTTGTCATTTTTAATGGTAATTTGACTGATGACTTCTGCCATTGTATTTTATTTGAAGTGCCCATTACCAAACTAATGGAATGTTATGTATTCAAGTGAAAAAAGACTGGTGTTTCCTTCTTTAACTCAGAACACAGCCATTCTACTTCTCTGGGCCCCAAGACACATTTGTTCCCAGGTGAGAAGGTCCAGGTATCATCCATATTGGCATCATCCGTCCTGGAATTATTCACTGGTGCATGCATGGTTCCGTATGACTGTCTTCTAAAAGTATTCCCATGCCATGCCTTTGCTCACAATTTTGCTTACAAAATTTCCTCTTGCCCCCATGCAGTGCCTCCCATTTCTCCTTTTCCTTCCAGGGCCAGTTCTAGGTCCCTTGGCATCCATCCACCCATACTGGCATCCTGTCTCTGAACTCCAATAGCCCTTCCAAGCTGCCCAATTCCATAGCAACTGTTTCTGCCTTGAAGTTGCTAATGTACTTCTCTGGACAAATCTTGGCCATGACTTCCAATTTCAGAGGCTGCTTAAATGGTAAAGCATGATGGTGAATGCTGCATTCAGGACCCCAAACATGTACCACGTGAGGCCAATGGCTTCTTCCAGGGCTCTTGCTCAGCCTCCTTGTTCCAGTTTGGAGCAAGTACATCCCTTGGCTGTGCTCGCCAAGGTGGCCCCTGGGGATCTCATGCTGGAGTGGTAGACAGCAGCCACTAGGTGGGCTCTGTTACTCCAGGTGGGGTCACACTGAGACCCAAGGTTGTGAGGCCATCCCATCAAGGAGCAGAGAACTGGAGATCAACATGGAAAGAGCCCAGTAAGTGGGCTTAGTGCCTACACTAAGCTTTCACTTGGATTCCTCAGACAAATGAATGGTTTCCTTTTTTCATTCCCTATCACTTGATATCTGTATGCATTGCGTCCATCTCTGCTTCCGCCTCCCCTTCCCCTGCCAGAGCAGAGGACTTTCAGCTCCACTTTTCTATAAGGAAAGGTCTTTGTTCAGTTATTCGTTTGTTGAACTATGGCACTTTCCATGTGCCTCTATGTCTTCAAGTGGCTGTCTTCTTACAAGGACAAGAGTTGTGTTGGATTGGGGGCCCACCCTACTCCGGTATGGTTTCATCCTAACTAATGACATCTGCAGGGACTGTGTTTCCAAATAACATCACACCTGGAGTTATAGGGGGTTAGGTCTTCAGTATGTTATTTTTAGGGGGATGCCATTGAACAGTAAAAATCACTGGAGCTGGGAGAAATGGGGTAAGGACAAGAGAGGGGTGTGCCCTTGGAGCTTACAGCCCAGTGAAAGAGAGCCAGGGATGGCCACAAAATCCTTGGAAAGTAGACACACTTTTCAGAAAGTAGAGAAATAGTAAAGAACACAGGGTGTAGGGTTAGGAGAAAATAAGGGCAAAGAGCAAGGGGAACAGGGACTAGGGCCATTGGGAAGGTGAAGGAGGGGTCTCCTGAGCTCAGGGAAGCACCAGGTGGCATGGGACACAAGATGGGAGCACAGGAGGCCAAGCTCAGTGTAGGAAATCTGGTTTTTGCAGGTAACTATTTTGGAGTTCATGTCTCCTGAGCTGTGGACCCAAGACGAGGTTGACAGACACCCCAGCCAGGGGCTGGTGGAGCTACTCGTAGGGACAGAAATGCTTCTGCAGGAGCTGAGCCCAGGGCCTGGCTACACATTGCCCACCTGAGCCCCCATATTCTAGCCTGCAAAGACCCTGAAGGAAACACCTTTCCTGGTAGCTACAGTCTCCAAGGCCTTCCCACTGACCTCTGCTCCAAGGGACTCAACTGTGGCTACAGCAGAGAATTGGCTGTGGTGTGAGAAGTGGGTTTCTCTGTATAGGGTTCTAGAGAACCACATGTCTCCCCCTCCAGTGCGAGGGCACCAGCAGAAAGCTTTGTGAAGCACTGGCCTATTCTTCAGCGCCCCACTCACTGCCCAAAATCTTGTTCCCCAGCATTAATATGCTAGACTTCCAGGTCAAGGCCACGAGTCTTTACAGCTTTGAACCTCCCACATTCCCTGCAATGTCCATCCATATGTTCTTGCCTGTGTTCCAGTTTGCTCCCTAATAGAGGGCAACTGTTTAACTTGATAAGGCAATCAGAACAATGCTGGAAGAGACTTCTCAATCCACTCTTTCAGTCAGGAAGTGACTCTAGGCCATTTAAGCAGAAATGTCACTTACTGAAAGGACGGGTGGCTGCTCACAGCATGGACAGAGAGGAAGAAACCACATCACTGCAGCAAGCAAGCATGACCAGCCGTCGTCTTGGTGCTGCCCTAGTGGCTCTGGATGCTCAATGCCACTCCCATGGATTTGGCCCAGGTGTCTGGGGATAATCTCAACCTGGCCCTGAGTCTTTGTGTCACTCCTCCAAACTGGACAGCCCCAGGCGGCAGCATCTGATTTTGAGCTCCAGATTCAGTTTTTCTCTCTCAATTTTGTTTCTGTAATAGAGGAGGGAGCCCTTTCCCCTACCCTCTATTGCCATTTATTTTAGGACTCCTCCAAAATAGGGAGAGTGTTCAATGCAAACAGCCCCAAAGAACAACCGTGCACTAGAGTAAGTGCACGGATGTGCACATGGGGTTTCCCGAGACAGCTCCCTGACCTGTAAGAGCGGCCTTCACGGGGTTTCAGGCACCACAGCAGATGGAGCAGGGGAGACTCGCCCAGTTAAAGTTCCTCTCATTTCAGATCCCACTGCTGCTGACCACACCAGCTTAAGTGCCTGGCACACAGTTGATGCCCAACTAGTGTGGGCTGCATAGACACATGAATTATTGGGTTTTCTGTTATGCCAGCCTCAAATACCTCGAGAAAAGAGGAAGGATAAAATTAACAATCAAGAAAATAAAATCTGAGGGCCCTGGGGTAAGCTATTAACCTTTTTTGGTCTCCATTTCCATATCTTGAAAGTGAAGAGGTTTGATGAGGCTGAGCTCTAAGAACTTAAACTTGAACAAAGCATAGAAAGAAATTTTGTCACGTAGAAGGCGATTGTAAATTTGAACACTGACTAGATAATTAGATGATGCTAAGGAATTACTTTTAATTAATTTTTTTAGATTAGATGATAATATGATTTGGTCCTAAAAACAGTCTTTGTCTTTTAAAGACACATGCTGAAATAATTTTGGATGAAATGATATATGATATCTAGGATTTGCTTTGTCATCAACTGAAAAGTGGGTAGAAAAATAGATGAAAAAGGTAGGCTCTGAGTTGGTATAATTATTGCGATTGTGCAATGCATATGTGAGATTCCTTATGCTATTTTATCTATTGTTTATATGTTTGAAATTTTCCATAATGAAATGTCTAGAAAATAAAGCAACCTTTTCCTGCAGCCCCTCTGACATCCATCCCAGTCACAGCAGGTGGTGTGGGCCAGGTGAGTTGCTCACCCAATATCTCTTGCTCCTTTGCTCTTTCCCGAAAGAACCCCTGACTTCACCCCCACACAGCCCCTGGGACTCCAGGAAAGGTGACTCCAACCCCACCGCCAGCCCTGACTGGTCTCAGGCCATCGAGGGAACCCAACCTTCTTGCTGATGACCGACTCTGGTAGTAAACAGGATACCAGGAGAGGTTTGCTGGGTCTTCTAGAAATTGTCTCTCTACTTTCCTACTCAGCAGGACAGGAGGAAGGAAGGGGGTGGCTTCTAACACCCCAGCAGAGGAGGTAAACCAGCCTCTGGGCGAAGCCAGCACCCTGCCTAGAACACAGAGAGGCAGGAGAAAAACCTGACACCTGGACACCAGTACTGAGTGGCTGGGTCAAGCAGCCCTCAAGTCTGCCCTGTCGCTAATTCCTCCATTGCACATTGGAATACATTTTCTTATGTTTAAACCACTTTGTTTTTACAACCAAGAGATTTGTAGCGAAGAGGAGGCCCAGGAATCACTCTCCCTGCCTCTGGTGGAAGGGAGGGAAACCCTGTGCTGCCATTACCACCATCCTTTGGAAGGTGGGACAAAGGCAGTGTGTGGGGGGGTCTTTCAGAAGGCAGAAACGCTTTCAGATAGGCAGACAGCTTGCCTAATGTTAGACTATTAGTTTTTCTTTGGAGACAGAGTCTCACTTTGTCATCTTTGGTAGTGAGCTGTGGCGTCATAGCTCACAACAACCTCAAACTCAAGTGATTCTCTTGCCTCAGCTTCCTGAATACCTGGGACTATAGGAGCCTGCCACAATGCCGTACTATTTTTAGAGACAGGGTGTATCTCTGGCTCAGGTTGGTCTTGAACTCCTGAGATCAAGCAATCCACCTGCCTTGGCCTCCCAGAGTGCTAGGATTACAGGTGAACCACTGCGCCCTGGCCTTGATCCTACTTTAAAAGTCACACTCCAGGGCGGTGCCTGTGGCTCAGTGAGTAGGGCCCTGGCCCCATATATCGAGGGTGGCGGGTTCAAACCCGACACCGGCCAAACTGCAAACAAAAATAGCTGGGTGTTGTGGCAGGTGCCTGTGGTCCCAGCAACTTGGGAGGCCGAGGCAAGAGAATCGCCTAAGCCCAGAAGCTGGAGGTTGCTGTGAGCTGTGAAGCCCCGGCACCCTGCCAAGGGCTACAAAGTGAGACTCTGTCTCTGGGGAAAAAAAAAAAGTCACACTCCATGGGGCCAGTAAGCAAGCTGTGCCCAGTCCTTGCTGCTGTGAATCACCTTAGGAATACCTGTGGCAGAGGTATCCTTGCCAGAATGGTCATAGCAGAAATGATGCACATCCATTTTTATTATTGTGAGACACCAAGAAAGGCCATTTGCAGGAGCAGGAAGCTGGACGTGGCTTTGCCACTGGATGAAGAGTTCTGGTGGCAGCAGAGGCCGTCCCACACGTTAGAGATGGAATTGCTACACTTCCACCTCACCCAAGTCTCCCATGTTTCTCACACTCCTTAAGTAGACTTGAAATTCTGTGGCTGGCAGGGGCTGGTGCCCTTGAAATTGAGTCTGCGCAAGACTGAGTTTATAGTCATTCACAAAGCTGAGAGCTTCTCCTTAGGTTCCCCTGGGGAGCTGGTGTCGAGCATTTTAGGAGCAACTAAATGTGATTCTGGGAAACCTGAGAGTCGGGGTCTCCCTGGACTCTTCTCTTTCCCACGCCCACTGCGTGCAGGCAGTGCAAGTTGTCACCACCTGTCCCCAGGGCAACTGCCCCTGACGATCTCCCTGAATCATTTCTACCACTTTCCAACTCCATTCTTTCAACAGCAACCAGAATGATCCTTTAAAAATGCAAATCCAACACTGTCTTTCCTTTCCCGTAAGCTGCTCATTGCTCCCATGGCCCACATGTTCTCATGCCTCAGCCTCCATCCCTCCCTCTAGGATCCAGGACACGGTGAGCTCCTGATCACACCCCTTGCTGTCACCCCAGGCCTTCCACATCCTCAGCATGTCGGGGCTGTCTGCTCTCACCCCTCTCCTTCACTCCTGTTGCCAGTTCCTTTCGGTCTTACCTTAAATGTCACTTCCTGGGGGAGAGGTACATTCTCTTTACATGTGCCCACAGCACCTGGCCTGTCTCCTGGGCATGTTTACCTACTATCTTTCTTCCTCATTGGATTTTCAGATTCAGGGGGCAGAGATTTTGTTCACACTGCTCCAGTACGTGATTGATGATTAGTACATAAATATTGGTTGGCCATCTGTCAGGTCCAGCCACAGCTGAGCCCTCCCCTCCCACAGAGACTTAAGAGGCCAAAGGGAGTCTTGAGGGGCCCCAAGTACCCCCTCAAGACTCCCTTTGGCCTCTTAAGTCTCTGTGTAGCTTCATATCCACCAAGATCCTGTTGGAGGGGACAGAACACAGAGGGAAACTGATGTAGATGAAATCAGAATCCAATTTGGAACCTAGAAGCAAGACTGTAGAGTAAATGGCCTCGTTAGAAATTAGGACATTTCCTCGCAAGCAGATATTTTTCTTACTGTGTTTTAAGAAAACTATTCTAAAGTGTTGTGATGTTCAAAGATAAGGACTATAGGCTTGAAACAGAAAGCAAAGACGAGAAAGGGTGGAGCCATTTCCTGTCTCCCCAGGCACTCTTGTGTGTGGTCTTTCTGCTTATCAGTGATAAGGGGAGGCGTTTGAAGTCCCCATGTCGGTGGCCTCTCAGGGCTGCAGGTGGGGGGACAGCTTGATGTTCTAGGTGGGGTTAGAACCACGTTAGGCCCCATGGGGAACTCTGGTCCTTTCTCCTGGAGGACAGGGACATTTGGAGTAGCTCACCTTCCCGAGAGGAGATGTGGCCCTTTCCCTCACCTGAGGTTGTCCTGCTTCCCTTTCCAGGGTCTGGTGAGCTTCCTGTGCTCTCCAGCCATGAGTGCACAACCCTCCCTTCAGAGTCGGCCACAACTGCCTGAAACTCACCTTTATGGGTCTCTCTGGAAAAAACATTCTAGAATTTAATGTGGAATAGTTGAGACTAGTCTGTCAGGGAATGGCTCTCTGGCTGTGGGTGGCAGTAAAGCCAAGGGGGGCAGCCTGGGGTCAAGAGAGCACAGTGGCAGGCAATGGGACCCAGCCATGTGCCTGAGGCATTGGGCCCTCCTACAGGTGGCCAGTGCCCCTGGGGCTCTTGGACAGTCACTTTGAAGATCAGGACCAGAAGGTGGACCGCAGAAGGTGTGGCAAGGCTGAGTACATGGCGTGGTCTACCTTCCTCCTTACTAAGCTGGATGGAATTGGAGACCATTCTTCTAAGAGAAGTATCACAAGAATGGAAAAAACAAACAGCACATCTGCTCACTATTAAATTGGAACTAACTGATCAACACTTAGAAATAACACTCATCAGAACTCAAGCAGGTGGGAAAGGGGTGTAAATTCACACCTAATGGGTACAGGGCACATTCTCTGGCTGATGGGCACACTTACAACTTTGACTCAATTGTACCAAAGCAATTTATGTAACCAGAGCATTTGTACCCCCATAATATCCTAAAATTGATTTATTTTTTATTTTTTATTTCAGATTAATATGAAGGTACAAATGTTTAGGTGACACTGTTTCCATTTCTAAGGTAAGGTTCAAGTTGTGGTTGAGCCCTTCACCCAGGGGGCGTGTCGAACACCCTCGCCCTTGCGCACAAGGTGAAGTCCACCAAATATCCTGGAATTAAAAAAAAAGAAGAAGAAGAAGAAGGTGCAGGGAGGCAGGATTCAGCAGGCCTGGGTTTGGTTTCAGCCGTGTGACATGCAGTGAGCTGCTGTGTCAGCACGGAAAGAGTGCCAGGGGGTTCCCCACACGGGGACACCTGCCACCTGCGGCCGAGCCCAGGAACCCGGCCTCGTTCTCAGAGTGCTTTCCAACACTGTCATCCTCAGAGAGGAAACTCGGCGGCTCCCCAGGGCCCGCGACAGAACTTTTCAAACTTTTCTGCTGAAGTGTCCCTAACAAGAGCGAGTGCATCCCCGAGCAGCAGAGATGAAATTTCTTTCAAGTCCCTTGTTCTATGTTAAAAATTCATGTGAATTATAACCATAATCTATTTATGCTTGTTTTAATATAAATATATTCTTTTCCTCAAATATTCAGATAAAATGTACAGTTCCAAGAAGTTGCTGGGAGAAGAGGGCTGGGTAGTAAGGCCGAGGAGGGAGAGCGCAGCTCCCCACATCAGAAACTGTTTAATTCTCTCCATAAGTCTATGAGCTGGTGACATTTAAAAAATGAAAACATCTTTATTGTAAAAGAATTAAAGCATTACAGGCTTTATAAAGCAGAATCTCAATATCCCCTACACTCTAACTCCCTAAAAAACACCCTTGTGCACAGTGTCTGCTGCAGCCGCGGTCCCCCAGCCCAGTGTGGCACGACTCTGCCCCTGAGTCTGTGAGGTGTGTCTCCACGGTGCCGCCTTGTGCAGACACAGTCCCTGCCCTTTGTGTAGAGAGCCACAGCAGCCTCCTACCCATGTCCCATCCTCTTCATGACATGTAAGTTTTGGCCTGAAGTCTGCTCTGTCAGAAACTAAGGGAAGTGACAGAAGGAATCTAGCTTCTTAAGATCCTTGAATGATCTTTAATTTACACATAGCTGAGGTCTTGGCTGAAGCTGGGACACTGTTTGCAGGTGCTGGGAGCTGACAGCCAGGTGCTCAGGGGTAGCTTTGCATAAGGAGAGGAGGCTGTCAGAGTTCAATTTGAGCCTGGTGGTGAGGACGGATGGAGTTGGACGTGGTGCTGGGATTAATAAGGGGTCGTGGACGGAAAGTCAGTGAGCTCCCTGCAATACAGGGTTTGGAGACCTAGAACTGGAGGTTGAAATGCAACATGAAGTTGAGGGAAGGTTCTTCTCCTGTGTCTGAGAGTGAACAGGAGCTCAAGGGAAAGGCATGTTCACAGAGATTCTGGCCAAAATGCCCACCAGTGACTTCATGGACAGCCAGAGGTCCAGGCAGAAGACCTTGTTCTCTAATATAGAAAAGACTCCTGTAATACACGGCAGCAGCCCTCAAGGTGACACCAGGACAGAAGCAAGGGATCAGTATACTTTAATATTAATGTCCGTGTGGCTTGACAAATTCCCCCACCTGGAAAATTCTGAGGGAAATTCAATGTAGAGAAAAAAATTCATCACCCAAGCATTTAATCATATAATCTTTTTTGCCCCCCCCCTTTATTCTAAGACAGGGTCTCTCTCTCTACTGCTCAGGTTAGAGGGCAGTGGTGGCATCATAGCTCATTGCAGCCTTCAGCTCCTGGGCTCAAGCGATCCTCTTGCTTCAGCCTCCCAAGTAGCTGGGACTACAGGCATGTGCCACATCTGGCTAATGTTTACATTTTTTGTGAATACGGGGTTTGCTTGTATTGCTTGAATTCCTGGGCTCAAGCAGTCCTCTCTCCTTGGCCTCCCAAAGTTCTAGGACCACAGGCATGAGTCACTGTGCCCGGCCTCCCATATATTATACGAAAAACAAAAGTTAAAAATTAAAAAGCATTCTGGAACTTAATACATTGAATAAATCCCCCCCTTCGGAACTATTTCTCCATATCCAAAGTGCCTTGATTTGATCATTACACATTCTATGCATGTAAAACAATAGCACATATACCCCATTCATATGTACAAATATTCTGTACAAATAAAAACATGAGATAAATAAATCTATTGCTGAATGCATCATAATCAAACTACTGAAAATTGAAGGCAAAGAAAGTATCTTAAAAACAGCCAGACAAAGTTGTCAGAATCAAAATGGAGTCACTTGTGTTAAAAATCCTGATAAACAGAACCAGGGAAGGCTAGGAAGGGAGGGTCTGATACAGAAATGCCTGATAACAAAAACTATCACAAAAGACTCTGCAAAAATCACAAGGTTGCACAAAGGCCACCACAACCTAACAACAACAAAAATACTTCCGTGAGGACATCTGCCCAGCAACTGCCTGTCCAAACTCCGACAGGCGCCACCCTTGTTATTGATCCCTGCAGCCAAGGATAATTATCTCAAAGCAATTATGTAATCCTCCTCATTTTTCCTTTTAAAATGTTTGTCTTCCTTTGCCTCCCTGAATACTCACACAGATTACTGTGTACTGTGGCACACATATTCCCACTGCAGTGTCTATACCCGAATAAACATCATTTTCTTTAAAAAAATAAAAATGAAAAGACATCTCAGGGGGCTATGCATGCATTCCAAGACGCTTTCAGACTTTGTCTTGGGAACTGACTTCAGAGCCATCCTATGAGTCATACTTTACAGTCAGCTGGTTTGATCACCCAACTTATTCTTCAGCTTTGCCTTTGAATAATTTTTGTTTGATTCCAAAGATAAAATCCTCTGTTAAATAATTATGCTCTTCCAGCAAGCTTGCTTCTCTGTAGATCATAAATTTTTTAAGCCAATAGAGCATGTCTGGTTCAACTTTGGCCATCTAATCCCTGGCTAGGCACTTCAGAAATGCTTGATCTATACTCATTTATGTGGTGGTTCACACTACTCCACAAGGCTGTTTCCATCACGGTTATGTCTTCTAATTGCAGACCCCAAATAGTGGTATGTTTGCCTTCTCTTCTCAGGTAGCTTTTTAATATTAAATAGTTCATAAGTATCCCAGAAAAGGAAGGGTTACTCTAAATCTGCACCCACCAAAACCCACAGTAGAAATGCCTTGTGGAATAAGCATAAATGATTTTCTGTTGGTTAAGGTCACAGAGAACAGTCTGTCAACATTTTTCTCTATGTAGCTTTTCTTTTCAGGAACATAGAAGAAAGATGAAAAAGCACAGCTCTGGGAGCACATGAACAGAGAGCTGGCACCCGAGGGATTGATTATGTATTCACTTATTTATTACAATTTTTTAAAAATGGCCCAGCTGCTTTGACTTACACAAGCTGAGCTGGAATATTTCGCTCTGTAGTATTCTCATCTGGTGGTTACAATGCCGAGTGAATTAATACAAGGGTTTTTTAACCCTCAAAGAAGAAAATCCAAATTAGGTAAAAAATGTTAGCGCCTGAAACTGGGATTCGAACATTTCAGTGTTTCCAAGGATTGCCCACTGCATGCTTCCCCTCCTTGGGTTGGCCCACAGCAGCTGCTCTGCCTAGGGGTGCACGTGACACCGCTCCCCTGAGGGAGCCTCCCAGGTGCTCACCTGTGTCCCCCATGGGAGGTAGAAGGCCTGGGCCTGTTCACTCCCTGCGTCTTCACATGGCCTTCCCGCTGTGTGTGCCTGTGTCTGTCCTAATCTCCTCTTCTTAGGGGCCACCAGTCATGTTGGATCAGGACCCACCTCAATGGCCTCGTTTAACCTTAGTTATCTAACTGAAGGACCTATTAGGTACTATAAAACGCCCCCAGGAGATCCCCATCCCCTGGTCAAGCACGTGGGATCCGATCACAGCTGCCGTGGGGTTTCTCTCCTGTTTTATCAGTTGGCCTCCTCACTTATGTTTTGGTCAAATGTTGGAATAGCCCAGCTCCAACTGTCTTAGACAGAAGGAGAAATTTGTTGGCTCATGTAACTGGAGAGTCCAGGGATCGGTTTGGCATAGGATGTGTTTTGTTCAGCTACTCCAGTGGTGTCAAGATCAGGCTTCTCTCATCTCCTGGCTTGTCCTTTCTCGTGTTGATTTTTTTCTCAAACTCTCTTGTGAGGGCCAGATGGCTGCCAGCTGCTCTGGCCTCATCACCCGCAAGTCCATCAGAAATTTAGCCTCCGTCTCTCCATTTCAATGCCAATCTGTGACCTGATTTTCCTTGGTCCACATTGAGTTCTAAGTGCCAACTCATCTGTACCAGGCAGGTTTCAGTTGTTGACACAGAAGCCACTCTAGATACGGGAAGCAGAGGAGGGTTTGATGCCAGTAGTGAGTGCTGGAAGAACTGTTGGATGAGCCGAAGGAGGTGGTTCTAGGCCTGACCTTCAGGGAAGACTCTCAGATGACAGCAGAACTGACCTGCTGCAGAAGTTGTGCCCTCGAAACAGCAAGGTGGGAAGTCTGGAGGCCACCACTGGACAACTAAGTCCAAGTTCACATGTCATGTTTGGACTTCAGGGATCAGGAGGCCAGGAAGCTCACGGCCCCCCACGGCTGTCACTAAGCTGCTTCTCACACCCAAGACACAGTTGTTGCATGTCTGCTTTCCAAATCCTGCTTAAGTGGAGCATTTTGGATAATAATTTACATTCGAATCATTTCCCACACAAGAGTCAGGAAAAGGTAGTTTTTAGCTGCACAGCTCTTGTAAGTATTGCAGTATAGGGCAGCACACCGGTGAGAGGCTGGAAAGAATTCTGAGAACCAGCCCACACCAGAGGCAGCTGAAGGGGGTTTAACTTGGCCAGGCCTTGCAGCTCTTGGGAGGGGAGAAAGTCAAGTCCACCTGTAGCTCAGGGACAATAGTAGGAGATTGGTCATCCAGGGGAAATTCAGATTATAATATAGTTGTCATACCACTGCTAGAGGGAGAGGCAAAAGATCTAGGTGACAACCCCTCAAAACATTCCCTGCAGGGTCTATGATGCTTTATCATTTATAAGCACTGTCACCTTCACTATCCATTTGATTCTCGCAAGAACCCCATGAACAGAGAAGGTCAGATAAAATTATTGCCATTTTATAGACAAAGAAGTCCAGACTCAGGGCTTGAGAGCTCTCCCAAGTGAATCCTTTCCATCTGGTGAGTGGCACAGCTTAGATTTAGATCCAGTGTCTGGACTCGAATCTTTTTCCCTGATACTGTATCAGAATGTAGAAGAAACTTCATTCTAAAACAAAGGTGCCAGTCCCCACCTGTGCAGAACCTCATTCCAGGGAAACACATTTTCCTGCTTTCTGGAGGCTGTGCCCAGAAAGGAGCACAGGAACTGGAGGGCACTGGGGGGAGGGTAGAAGGAAAAACACATCACTGGGGACACTTTGTGCCCCCACTTTGTTTTGTCTTTATTCAAAGAATGAACTGGCTTTTCACATTTATTTGTTTGTTTAAAGACGAATCTTCTGAGAAGCTACAATATTATTGTGAATATCTATTAATAAATGTAGGGCATAGAGAAATGGGCCATTTCTCCCAAACAGTGATATTTTTAGCATTAGCCATTCTCACACAAATGCACAAAATCTTCTTTGATAATAGATCAAAGCACCCCCTCTCCCTAGACTTCCTTGTGGGCTGTGAAATGACAGGGTTTGCATAAACCTGATTAGAGCCACACAGAGCTGTGAGCATCACAAATGCCTCCTGCTGTCAGCACCCAGGAAGGCCTTCCCTCTCCAACACACACACTCTCAGGCCACTGCCACTGCACAGATCTCAAAACCGGATAGCATCTTAAAGAAGGGGTAAGATGGGCCAGTGGGGCAATGTAAATTTGGGGGCACCTTCTTGGGAATGAAGAGGCAACTTTAGAGCCCTCCCCGGAAGTTCTGCCCTTCAGAGCCCTGCATCACTGCTGTAGGCACATAGGCCCACCCCATGGGCAGTAGGGCTCTACCTTGTTTGGCATCAAGGAAGTTCTTCACGTTCATGCACGTGGTTGGGTCAACGTGCTGCTCACCATCCTGCTATAGGGAGGGCCATTGTGAGGAGCATGTCATGCCCAAGTTTTGGTCACGTCCTAGCCTGGTCTTGGTTTTCTTTTCTCTCAATTGCTTCGTTTTGTTTTCCCTTAACTTTGGTTAAGGAACTACTTCTGTTATGGGCTGAATTGTGTTTCCTCAAAAATTCATACATTAAAGCCCTAATGCCCTGTACCTCAGATTTTGATCTTATTTGAAGATAGGTCCTTCAGTTAGATAATTAAGGTTAAATGAGGCCATTGAGGTGGTCCCTAATCCAATATGACTGGTGTCACCATAAGAGGAGATTAGGACAGACACAGGCACACACTGAGGAAAGACCTCAGTGAAGACACAGGGAGAGAACGGCCATCTATAAGCCATGCAGAGCCGCCAAGTGGGAAACCAACCCTGCTGTCACCTTGATCTTCAGCTTTTAGCCTCCAGAATTGTGAGAGAACAAGTTTCTGTCATTTAAGCCACCTAGTCTGGAGAACTCTGTTATGATAGCCTAGCAAATGAATATATTTTCCCTCAAGAGCAACAGCAAGTATGATTTCCTACCATCTCTGCCCTCTAGCCCAGGGGTCCTCAAACTACGGCCCATGGGCCACATGCAGGCCACATTCGGCCCACTGAGGACATTTATCTGGTCCAGCGGGTGTTTTTGTTGCCACTGCCTGTCCTGCTCAGCAGCCAACTAGTCCTGGGCCATAGTGCACATGTGTGGAATGTGTGCTGCACTCTCTGACTCCCCACCTTCTCTCTGTCTCTCGATTCCTCCTCTCAGTCTTGGGTGAGACTGAGACTCGTGATTGGAGGAGTCATGAGCTTGCCTGTGCAGAGCCTGCTGCTGCCTGAGGACCAAGGTAAGAACAAGTTAAGATTTTTTTTTTTTGAAGTTAAGAGGTCTATTTTTTTTTTTTTTATTTTGCAGTTAATAGGGCCTTTTTTTGCAGTTAAAGGGGGGCCTTTTTTTTTCTGAAGTTAGGAGAGGAGGTCTTCTTTTTTTTGAGGAGATGAGGGGGTGCCTTTTTTTTCATTTTAAATATTGTATTTGTATTTGTTCCCTTTTTTTTTTTTGCAGTTTTTGGCGGGGGCTGATTTGAACCCACCTCCTCTGGTATATGGGGTTGATGCCCTACTCCTTTGAGACACAGGCACCACCCCTGTTTTGTTTTTTTACTTCAAAATAAGATATGTGCAGTGTGCATAGGAATTTGTTCATAGTTTTTTTTTAAACTATAGTCCAGCCCTCAAATGGTCGGAGAGACAGTGAACTGGCCCCCTGTTTAGAAAGTCTGAGGACCCCTGGTCTAGCCCTTCTTCTTAACAGAACTGCTGATCATTTGCCCTCTGGATTCAGAGATAGCAATGAGGCTACTACCAGGAGGTGTGCGCTTGGCCTTGTTTCTCAGTGACCACAGTCATCCACACATGCTCACTTTCCTGCTTTTTCTTTCTAGGACTAAGGATATGCAAAGGCTTACCAGGTGCTTCTGTGTGGAACATTCTGTGGAGCGGAGGTGAGAGGAGAGGGCCTACATGCATGATCCACCTCCTTGGTCAATTCCTATGCCTATTCGTCTGTAAAGCAGGTCACCAGGAGCGTGACCAGAAGGCCCCGTGCTCCTGCCCTGTGGGTGGGTGAGCAGGGTGCCTCTGGCCTGTGGACACCACAGCATCTCAGGATTGGGCTCAGTCTGCGCCTGTGCCCAGCCTGGGCAGCACAGGTGCTGCCTCTGGGAGAGCCAGGCCCAGGTCTCTCCTACCTTCCTCTCCCTGCCCACCCTTCCTGCAAGCCAGGGCACAAGCCTCTGCCCCTCTGAGGTCACAGTGACTCACTGCTGTCTTTATCCCTGTAATGTTCCAAACAGGGCACCCACCCCTCAGCAGAGGGTACTTTAGGGTACAGCCAGCACAAAGTGACTGAGCTTTGCTGCCAGACAATTCTGGGTTTGAATTCTGCCCCCCACACCTTGAAAAATTCATTAATCTTTGGTGAGTTGCTAGTACTGAGCCACCATCAGCCTTTTTTCCTTTTACTTGAAGCAGGTGTGAGGCAGGGCCTGGACCAGTGACTGGGCTCAGTGCCAGTTCTGCCACTCACTCCCTGTCCTGGGCCTTACAAGGCCACCCAGCCCCACAGCATAATGATAGTCCCTGTCACCTTGGGCAGTGATGAACTTAAATGAGATGATGCTTCTGACTGTCATGACCCTTTTGTGATCACTTTGTTGTTATTGCCCCTGAGAGCGCCTACAGAGGGCCTGGCACGCGATCAGCATAAACAAGTGCTGATTAAGTGAGCCTGTGCGTGACTCTGGGCCCAGTCCCTGTCCTGGTGCTCTCCCATCCACATTGGCGACTCCCAGTGCTCAGCCACAAGACCAGAATGGAGCATGAGGCTGGAGGGGCCTGATTTTCAATTGTCTGAGGCTCCTTTTAGAAGCTGATGAAGGGTGATATCTGTAGCTCTGTGGTTATGGCGCCAGTCACATACACCGAGGCTGGTGGGTTTGAACTCAGCCCTGGCCTGCTAAAACAACAATGACAACTTTAACAAAAAATACCCAGGTGTTGTGGCGGGCACCTGTAGTCCCAGCTACTTGGGAGGCAGAGGCAAGAAAATTGCTTAAGCCCAAGAGTTTGAGGTTGCTGTGAGTTGTGATGCCACAGCACGCTACCCAGGGTAACATAGTGTGACACTGACAAAAAAAAAAAAAAAAAAAAGAAGCTGATGGGGAATGAGGGTCTTGATCTCATGGGGGTGGGGGAGGATCTTCACCATTCTCTGCCCTTTGCTGGTTTTCTACCTTGGTTATCCCCTTGGGATTGCAGACAGTGACACTGCCCTGCCGTAAGTATGCCGAGTGGAACTCAGACCTTGTGGGAGAAGCTGGTGGACAGTGTGCTCATGGATCTGGGCCTTTGGGGTGCTCAGAGGCCCCCTAGAGAGGTTGCTTGTTAGCCCATCTCATTCCTGCTCTTACCCTGATACCTGTCCCGCCACACTGCTGGTAGCTGGGAAGAACACCCCTCTCTGAGAGCACCAGCAGCTAATAAACCTGGCTTGGTTGGGACATCCAGAGGTCACCAAAGGAGGCAGCTAACTAGCAGAGGTGTGCATGTGGGGCAGGAAGAGTTTAGTCTTAAATTGTGTGCATAAACAGTCGCATTTTTGGCTCTATATCAACAAGAGCCCGGGGGCACAACATTCCCTGTGGGCAAGTTCCCAGGGTGTAGACAAATCTATTTGGGCTATAGGAGAGAGGGCACCAACAGGAAGGAGGCCTGATATGAATGCTACACACACATACACACACATATGCACACACAGATACACAGGCACATGTACGTGTACACAGACACACACAGGGAGAGCAGAGATGGGGCAGCCTTGCAAAGTGTGTGTCATAATCCTTGGCCCAGGCAGCTTGCTACAGACACAGATTTCCAAGTCCCAGCCCAGGGATTGTGACCCGATAACTGTGGGTGGTTCCAGAACATCTGCATTTTATGCAAGCTCCTCACATGGTGCTGAGAGGGTTGTCCATGGGCTGTACTTTGAGAGACACTTAATTCCCAGAATTAACATGCAGAGTTAGGATTGAGAGGCAAGGGAATTAGGTGATTTTGGAGCCTGGGTCACTTCTAGGGGAGGAAGCTCTGTCCCTTCCCCATTCTAGAACACTGGTAGGGAGCACAGGAGGTATATGGTTAAGGAAACAGGGTGTCAGGAAGAATGAACAAGAGGATTGCAGTTTAGTGAGAACCCTGGGATGAAAAGATGGCATCTCCCTGTCCTTTGATGTGCCCTTCCCCTTCTTTCTCTCCCCTCCCCCATCTCCAGACACACTCCAGAGGAAGCAGGGCTGGGACCAGCCACTCCATGCATGACTCCTAGAGAGGCCAGGTCTGGCTCCCACAGGATGCCTACTTCCTGCCTCCACCAGGGCCCCACCAGCTGCTCCCCTGCAACACCTCCATTCTGGTACTTTCTTGAATTTCCCTCTCTGTCTTCAGAGCCTGCCCCACCTACTATCTTCTTCCTTGGGAGAGGTCCCCAGTGGATACTTCCTGGCCTTGATCTCCTTCTGGGGACAAAGGCATGCTCATAGAGAGCAGGTGAGTCACTAGCTCCATTTTTACCAACTGGTGGCCATGGGCTGACCCTGGGACACCTCTTTAACAACCAGCCCACTGAGCCCAGAGTATTTTGGGGAGTCAAATAGAAGTGGTTTACTAAAGGGCAGTGGGTGTGCAAGAACTTCAGACACCTTCTGATAACATTTTCCAGGTTAGATGCTGTGGTGTGAAAAATTGGGGAAGAAATACGTTTTTCTTCTGTTCTGTCCTGAAAAATGCCCCATGTGCTAATGAGAAAAATGAGTATTTGATAGCAGTTGGATGAAATGTTCTGTTAATGCCTAGTCTATAGTTTAATTCCGACATTTCTTTGTTGATCTGTCTGATCTGTCCATTGCCAAAAGTGAGATGTTGAAGTCCACTACTATTATTGTATTGCAGTATTATCTCACCCTTTAGATCTACTAATAACTTTTCTTGGCTCGGCGCCTGTGGCTCAACGGGCTAAGGCACCAGCCATGTATACCTGAGCTGGCGGGTTCAAATCCAGCCCGGACCCGCCAAACAACAATGATGGGCTGCAACCAAAAAAAAAATAATAATAATAATAACTTTTCTTTGCTCTATATATTTGAGTCCTCTGGTATTTGGTCCAGGTATATTTACTATTGTTACATCTTTTTGCTAAATAGGTCCCTTTATCATTATGTAATGACCTTCCTTGTTTCATTTTATAGCTTTTGACTCAAAGTCTATTTTATTTGATTTAAGTTTAGATTCTTCTCTTTTTTGTTTCCATTTGCATGGACTATCTTTTTCCACCCTTTCACTTTTCAGTATATGTGAAGTGAATTTTCTTACTGGCGGTATATAATTAGGTCTTGTTTTTTGATCCGTTCAGCCACTCTGTGTCTTTTAATTGGAGAATTGAGTTCATTTACACACAATGCCATCATTGATAGGTAAGAACTTACTGCTGTCATTCTGTCACTTATTTTCTAGTTATTGTGTAACTCCTCTCTTCTTTTCTTTCTTTCTTACTGTATTCCTTTGTGATTAAGTGATTTTGTTTCTGGTAGTATGTTTTAATTCCTTGCTTTATATTTTTAGCTTACATGTTATAGGTTTTTGTGTTGTGGTAACTATGAGGCTTACAAAAAACACCCTATAGTATAATAGTTATTTCACACTTATAACAATTTAATTTTGATAGCAAAAAAGAAAAAAGAAAGGAAAAGAAAAGGAGAGAAACCAAAAAAAAAAAAAAAAAAAAAAGGCTCATAGACACCATTGGCTGCTCTGAAAAGTCACCTTTGCATTGTTCCTAAATCTGGCTTTCTTCTTGTCTCAGTCACTTCCACCATGCTTTTCCTCCACCAGAGCTCTGAAAGCTCACTTTCTTTTCCATTGCCTGTATTGGATCACTGGCCTGCCCTGCTAATGGGATGCTAGTGAGGAAAATGAGGAGCAGGAGGCTGACAAGGAGAAAGATGGAGAAGAGCAAGAGGGAGGAGGAAGCAGGTGATAGTGAAGAAAAGGATGGAAATGGACATGAGGAAGCTGAGGCCCCATGGGCAAACAGGGCAGCTGAAGATGATGAAGGTAATCATGTTGATTTTAAAAAGCACAAGACCAATGAGGATGATAAGACAGAAAAAAAGGAAAAGTTAAACATTAAAAAAAAAGCACTGTGACCTATTTACCACTTCCCATCTCAGAATCTAATGTGCTCACTTTCAAGTAGGTGGGCCTACCCACCTCAGGCAGTGCCGCCCACAGATGACATGCACTCTTTACCACCCAACTAAAACCATGGGAATTTCCAACAAAGGAGGGAAAAAAGAACCAAGACCTGCAAGGACATGCTTTTATTCTTAAAAGTTCTTTAAAAAGGAAATTTCCTTGTATTATTTATTTATTTTTGTACATGTTGTTAGAGGTCAGCCATTTTTAAGGCTCTCCAATGACCAAACCAGGCTTCAGAGTAATCTCTATCCTACTTCTGACTCCGACTTTATTTGTGGTGTGACCACAGTCATGATAATTTCAAAGGAGGAAAAAACCTTATAAAAAAAGTAAAAACAACAACAAAATTATTCTGAGCATTCTAGTAACTTTTCTTTTGATGTTCTTAATTGTATTATGTCGTTAGTTTGTATAAGATGGCTAAAAAGGCCAAAGATAAAAGATTGCTTTTTTCTTTCTCTTTTTGTTTATGAAGTTGCTATTTATTTATTTATTTTGGCCTGTTTAATGTTGTGTAAAATCATGTTGCCCAACAACAAATCAGAATTTTATTTTGCTGAGTTGCTCTAAAATAAAAAAGGCTCAAATGTATTTGCTTCCTTCTCCCCCATTTTTTGAACTTTTGACATCACAATTTACTTTTTTTTACATTTGCCTATCTCTTAACAAGTTGTTGTAATTATTATCATTTTTAATAATTTTGTCTTTTCGTCTTTTTTTTTGAGAAAGATTCTATTTTCTGAAAGTTTGTTGTGCTTCCTTGTAAGAGCTATTTTGAATACTCATTTCCACCATACATTTGGGTCCTTGGTGCCTCATTTTATCTATTTGCTGAGGTTGTATTTCCCTGAATGTTCTTGGTGCTTATGGAAGTGCAGTGATGTCTATGCATTGAGGAGTTAGGTATTTATTTTAGTTTTCACAGTCTGGCTTTGTTTGTGCCTGTCCTCCTTCAGAGGGCTTTTCACCCTGAACCACTACAGCCATCTCAGCACTAGAGGATGCTCTAAGCTCAGGCTTGCTATGATTCTCACAAGTGTTCCAAGGTTGATGTCACTTTCTGGCCCCAGTGGACCTGGGGAAGACCCAAGGAGGGTACCGGAGCTGTGGAGGAATGCTGGCCAGGAACCAGAGTCCAGAAGACCAATCCACTGGCCCAGAGAGGCACACCTCCCACAGGTCTCTGCATGGGCAGGAAAGGTCCCTGACTTCAGGCCCCTTAGGAACCTGCTGTGTGAAGGAGGCTGGTAGGCCTATCTTGATGGCATGTCAATCAGCAGGTCCCTGCATAAGTGAGGTAGTTTCTTGACTACAACAGAAGGTGCCAGAGATGAGACTGGGCCCCTCAGGACCTGCTGTGTGATAGAGGCTGATATACTTGTCACATTGGCTCGGATGGGTGTGTATTGCCCAGCAAACTCCTGCATGGATAGAATAGTTTCCTGACTGAGGCAGGAAGATGCTAGAGCTGAGAATAGCCCTCCCTGAGATCTGCTGTGATATGGAGGCTGGAGAGCCTGGTCTTGTTGGTTCAGAAGTGTGCCCATTTCCCAGTAAGTCCCTGCACAGACTGAATAGTTCCCTGTCTACGACAGGAGGAGCTGGAGCTGAAACCAAGCCTTCTTGGAATCTGCTGTGGGACAAAGGCTGGAGAGCTCATCTCATTGGCCCAAACAGCAGACTGGGCCAATATGTCTCCCGGCAGATTTCAGCAGAGGCAGGATAGTTCTTCCAGTATAGCAAGAGGGCCAGAGCTGAGACTGGACCCCCTCAAGATCTGCGGTGAGACAGAGGTCTGTGAGTCCACGGGGGAGGCTTAGGGTGAGTCTCTCTCTGCATCCTTGTGTGAGCAGCTGTAAGCTGGACCTTGGCTGAGAAAGGCTGGGCCAGTGTCACAGAGCAACTTTCAGATTCCGTGGTGAGACCGATGTCAGTGGGCAGACGAGCTTTCTCACTAAGGCACTAGCATGTGATTCCTTCTGGACCCTGAAGGTCTTTTTGTTCCAGGTTTTGTTTGACCTTTCATGAAGAGAGAGACACATTTGACTGCTGGTTGGAAAAGACTAGTAGAGAAGGAGAGGCTGACGGGGCCTGGGAGAGGTGACCTGGGGAGGGTCTCTAAGCAGTTTTGGTTCTGGGAGGTGAGCAGATTTTCAAATCCTGCTCCTACCTTTTCTGTGATGGGATGTGCCACTTCTGATCCACCTCTCTTGTCCTCATGTGGGAGAACTGCCATGAACCCCTCCTCCAGCCTCGCTTCTCATTTCACCCTCCCTCGTGCTGTGGTCAGCATTAGCAGACAGATAGTTTTGCAGATGGTGTGGAGGAAGCTTGCCTGGGCCCAGGCTCTCTCCCCTCCCTCCCCTCCCTGAGGAGCCCTGGCACCTGCTCCCTGCCTGGGGGTGGAGGTGGCCCATGGTCCTGGTCTCTGGTCCTGAGGCGACTGGCCGGCTTGCATCTGAGCATGTGAGAATCCTAACTTTTCATAGAGCCATAAAAAGGAGACTGGAGGAGCATTTAGAGGGTGATTAGTGAAATGCTTTTAGACTTGGCTCTGCAAAGATGCACCTCAGTGGCTAGGATTCTGGAGCTCAACCTTCCTCTCCCCTTTTGATCCACAGAGTTCAATTCTTTTTTTTTTTTTTTGAGACAGAGTCTCAAACTGTCACCCTGGGTAGAGTGCTGTGGCATCACAGCTTACAGCAACCTCCAACTCTTGGTCTCAAGCGATTCTCCTGCCTCCGCCTCCCAAGTAGCTGGGATTACAGGCGCCCGCCACAACACCCAGCTATTTTTTGGTTGGTTGCAGCCATCATCATTGTTTGGTGGGCCTGGGCCGGATTTGAACCCACCAGCTCAGGTGTATGTGGCTGGCGCCTTAGCCACTTGAGCGCCAAGCCAACACACAGCTCAATTCTTACATATCTCCTTTATTTCTGCTTCCTGGTAAGATTTTTTAATTTTTTTTTTAAAGAAACATTTCTTCTAGCTAAAACCCCCACTTTTTGTGAATAGTCACAGGACTCCAGCCTGGCTGGAATGATAGCTTGCTTCTAAAAAACCAAAACCAACTTAGACAACTCACAAATCTAGTGCAACGGCCTAATTTTTAAGATAAGGCATCTCAGAGAGTCTACTCTATCACCTTCCTAGTTTTCAGTTTTGATTTAGGCATTGGGAATTTTTTTAAATTGGATCATACCTTTTAACCCAAGTTCCAGACTGAAACCAAAAGCATCACAGTGAAACAAATTTCCTTTGAAAGCCCAATTCAGGTCAGTGACATTTGTCACAACCAAGCAGGCTGGCAGCGGGAACAAGGAGACACGTGGGGGAATCTGCTCCTCCTACCTGGTGTCAAGTGCGAGCAGCCGGCTCTAGATGCAGAGCAGCCCAGGAGGCCCTGATTTCCAGCATTTTACATTTGCATGTCCAGACTTCGTAGTTAGTCTTGGAAGCATGCCTCCACCAGGCTTCCCTGCCCGCTGAGCACCAAGCCCCTCCAGAGTCAGATTGGGAGTCAGGAAAGAGAAGAGAGACAAAGGTGAGGATGCATAAGTTTGTTTCCAGCAGCCTTCCTGGCCCACTGGTGACCGTCCCCTGTCTTAGCTCAGGCTGCTATAGTGAAATCCCACAGACTGTGGGCCTCAGACAACAACCTGTGGGCCAGGTTGCTTCTCCCGAGGCCTCTCTCCTTGGCTTGCAGACAGTCACACTGGATTTATGACATCAGCATGTGACTTTAGGGAAGACATGATTCGGTCTACTGCATTCCCTGAACTCCCCGAAGTGAGGACGCTTTGGGCAGAGGCCTATTCTCCTGCACATGTCCTCCTGTGCTACCTGCGTTGGGCCTGGCACAGCTCTCGGGAGCTCTTTCAATAGCTCCAGGCATGCGCTGGGAACACACATTCCTTCTGTTTCGCTCTTCGGGGTCAGAAACCCTCAAAACCTGGCCGAATTTTGAGGGAAGTGCCCTTGTCTCCTATGGCACTGGGCCTCCCTGGCCTTTGGAGATTTAGGTTAAAGTTGGCCCAAACTCTGATTCTATGTCCTTCCTGCAGTTCCCTGCTTTGTCGTCACCTGGTGCTGTCTGACTTCTTGCCAGTCCCTCAGGCTTCCTGGCCTCAGACTAGCTGCTGTCCACATAGGCACACGCAGCACTTTCACAGGCTGCCGAACTTCCCCACGGTTTCAAGTGGAGACAGAGCAGGATCCTAACAGCGATCTGCGGGCCCCTCTTGGAACCCCTCCCCAAAGCTCAGGCTCCCCGCCCTATTTGGCCAGCTGTCATGTGTGGCTGATGCTGTGCTGTGCTGCCCCCTCCGTGTGGGAGATCATCCTGCCCCCGAAGTGCGCACAGCTGGGTTCTTCACCAGGAACTTCCCCAGACTGGAGGGGGCTGCCTCACCCAACAGAGCGTCCCAAACCCTGTGGCTTCTCCATGTGGCGTGATGTACAAAAGCATGGCCCTTAGGCCTCAGTTGAGGACAATCTGAGGGGCCATCGCAGCTTTCCATCCCCGTGGAGCTGGCTGAGGACGTTGCTGCAACTTCTCCTTCTGCTCAGCGTCCTGCTGCCTCACTCCTCACAGAGCTTAGTCTCACCAGGCTTGGCTATCCCTGTGGATGACAGGTGTTACGGACACTCCTGCACTGATGCTTGGTGGAGGAGGTGCTCACAGTGCTGACCTTGAAAGTACATTCCCTGATAAACTCCTTACACTCCAATCTTCCTCTCAGAGCCGTCTCTAGAAAACCTGACCCAAGCCTGTGGCTGGCTGCCTCTGGGGCAGCCCCATCACGGGGATCTGCATTTCTCCAGCCTACCCAGAGTTTTATTGACAGAGAAACTCAGGTTTGGAAAGGAGGAGGCGTGACAGGCCCAACTTCACTCATTCTGCTGGTGGCTGAGCCAGGTGGGAAGGCACAGCCATGGGATTATGTGTTTCTTCCAGTTAATTATTTAATTAGTTGACTTACCGTGTGGCACTGTGGGTGCCTGATGGTAAAACTGAGCCAGATAGTCCTGGCTATGAGGGAAGAAAACTCTCTCCCTATCCCTGAGCCCCAGCCCTTTGTGCTTCCTTGGAGACAGATCTGCTCCATCAACAAGCCCTATTCTAACGTTTTCAAACTTTCCCACTCAGAGAACTCAAGGTCCTCATCTGGTTTGATTAGGGTTCTTTGCATTGCCAAGAAATGAAACCCATACAGGATAAGGAGCTCAGATAAGCTTAGATCTTCTCAGGAAACTCCAATAAATTTGAGGTTGAGCTTAGGAAGGGCTGGATCACAGGCAGTTTCAGGGATCACTCCCCACCCCATCTTCCTTTTGAGAGGCAGTAACACACGATGGCTAAAAGGAAGACTCCGAAGTCAACCTAGTTGTTGATAGCATGGTTTTACCACAAGTCAACCTGGGCACAACTTCTTTGCACCTCAGCTTCTCACCTGTGGAGAGGTGAGAATTGAGGACAATCACATTTCATAGGATTGATATGGAGTCACTTTAGTGTAAAGGACTTAGTCTAGCCCTTGACACATATGAAGCACTGTAGATTGGTTATTGTTACCTCTTACTTGTGGTTTCTCCACTTTTCTCTCTCTGTCTGTTCTTCTCTTATTCTGTCTTTCCCAGACACTTCCTGTGGGCTCCTATGACATATGCATGTACAGAACCCAATGATGGTCATTCTAGTCTCATCAATTTGATTTTTAGCTCAAGGATCCATTCCCTTAAGAGCATCTCTCATAGGCCAGGAGTGGTGACTCAGGCCTGTAATCCCAGCACTCTGGGAGGCCGAGGCAGGTGGACTGCCTGAGCTCAGGAGTTTGAGACCAGCTTGAGCCAGAGCGAGACCTTGTCTCTAAAAAATAGCCAGGCATTGTAGTGGTTGCTTATAGTCCCAGCTACTTGGGAGGCTGAGGCAAGAAAATCGCTGAGCTCAAGAGTGAGAGGTTGCTGTGAGCTGATATGCCATGGCACTCTACCCAGGGTAACCAGGTGAGACTCTGTCCCCCCCCCAACAATAAAAAAAGAGCATCTCTCATCTGCACCTCTTGGTTCAGACTCCCTATAAGAAGGAATCTGATTGTTTTGTATTCATCTTTTTGAGTCAGATCAGTGAAGTGATATGGCACTGGGAACTGAGGTTGGCCCTCCTCAAGCCAGGCTCCCACCTCAGTCAGTCATCTGAGGCTGGGAGAGAGGGGTAACCCTTACCTTTCCCTCAGCAGGCCTTGGGTAGGGGAGACTCTGTGAAAGGGGAGAGCAAGGACAGTAGAACCCCTAAAGATAATTGCTGTATCATCCACAACAAACTTCTTTGCCTTTCCCATCATCATGGCTTCCTCCACAGTCCTTCATGGGGCAGGATAGTCTCTTTAAGTGACTTGGCTCTGTCTCTGCACCTCCAGCCCCCCACATCTGTCTGCTCCCCCTGCTCACTCTCCTGGAAGTGTATAGTCAAACATGCATATTTATCAACTGAACACAACTTCACATACAACTGCTCAGTCCCTTTTCCACTCAGACTCCCTGCATCATTGAGCTCCCCCTCTATGAAATCTCTCCTCTTATGCCAACTGTTCTTATCCTCTCTCTTCAGTTTGTCCACTTCTTTTTGTTATTGTTGTTGCAGTTTTTGGCTGGAGCCAGGTTTGAACCTGCCACCTACAGTATATGGGGTTGGCGCCCTACTCACTGAGCCACACGTGCCGCCTAGTTTGTCCACTTGTGTCTTAGATTGTAAATCTGATCTTCTGTCTTAGATTCTAAATGTCTATGAAACAGAGACAATATTCCCCAAAGTGATGAAATAATACCACTTGAGTGACCGTTGACAGGGATGGCATTCATATTTCTACACCAGTGATCCATACTATGTTGCGACTCCAGACAGTACAAATATAACTCTTTCCACAAAAAAAGAGTATAAAGCCCCTGCTCTTTTTGGTGCTCTGACTGTTAGAGATCTTCAAAGAGAAAGCACAGTAAACATCTGAATGTGCAGGTTGCAGAGATAGAAAGCTATAAAAGCCATAATACCAGGGATGACACAGCCAGAAAAGAACAGCATAGGAAACCCCAAATTGACCTAGATCTAACCAGAGCTGTGCCAGCAACTGGACAGATTAAGAGTTGCTGCCAGCCACTTTCCCCAAGCACAGAGGATGAAATTTGTCTGGTTCTCACCACAGAGTGTTAGCTTAGTCTGAGTACCTGGATTTGTTTGTATAGACTCATTGAGTAATTGTTATAAATTTGGATTGTTAGATTCCTGGTATCCAGAGTGGGCAAAACAAAGTGGACAATCCTTCTGTGCAGAGAGTAGTCTCATGGAGGCTTGTTTGTATCTGTGGATGACAGGTGTTGCAGGCACTCAGTGCACTGATGCTAGATAGAGGAGATTCGTTCTTCCTGGAACAGAGCGGGCCTGACGTCAATTCCTGGGAAGGACAAAGGGCTTCTACTGGGACTGAATCTAGTTAATGAATTTCATCACTTTGTCAGGAACACACACTACTCCTCATAGGCAGAGATTGAAATGCCCAGAGGTCAACCCCAGCCCCCCCCACCCCCCAAGCACAGGCTGATTCTGAGCCATCCTTGACTTAAATAAAACTTAGTGTCTAAACTAGCTGCAACAATGAATCCAATTATAGGAAACCGTTGTGATTTTTTTGTGATTTCACTGAGGAGTCTTAGGGGCAGAGGGAGAGTTCATGTTGCATGACACATAGCATCATTCTTATATTTTTTCAAGAAAGAAATCTCTTTTTTTTTCTTTAATTTTTTTTATTAAATCATAGCTATGTACATTAATGCAGCCATGGGGTACAATGTGCTGGTTTTATATACAATTTGAAACATTTTCATGAAACTGGCTAACATAGCATTCATTGCATTTTCTTAGTCATTGTGTTAAGACATTTATATTCTAAATCTAGTAAATTTCACATGTACCCTTGTAAGATGCAGGTAGGTGTGGTCACACCAATTACCCTCCCTCCACCAATCCTCCCCTCTTCCCCTCCTTCTCCCCTTTCTCCTTCTTCTTGGGCTGTAATTGGGTTATAGCTTTCATAATAAAGTTATAAATTGTTTTCATAGTAGGGCTGAGTACATTGGATACTTTTTCTTCCATTCTTGAGATACTTTGCTAAGAAGAATATGTTCCAGCTCCATCCAGGTAAACATGAAAGAGGTAAAGTCACCATCTTTCTTTAAGGCTGCATGATATTTCATTGTGTACATATACTATAATTTATTAATCC
>CAUYON010074000.1:0-38692 GCA_963573935.1 Arctocebus calabarensis | reverse complement strand
CCACATACTATGGGTGATGGGTTCAAACTCAGCCCCAGCCAAACTGCAACAAAAATATAGCCGGGTGTTGGCCTGTCTGTAGTCCTGGCTACTTGGGAGGCTGAGGCAAGAGAATCGCCTAAGCCCAAGAGCTGGAGGTTGTTGCACCACAGCACTCTACTGAGAGTGACAAAGTGAAACTCTGTCTCTAAAAAAATACAGGTCAGTTTCCTTAGTTTCTAAATGGTGCTTTTAACTCCTCTCATTGGCCCATTGATCTTAAACTTTGACTTTATATTATTATATGTTCCATTCACTCTTAAGTTTATTTTTCTTACCCACCAACACATGTATTTCCAGTTCTGACTTTTTATCTGAGCTTCACATTCATATAATCAACAAATGCCCTCACCACAACCAAAGCTGAACTCAGAGTACAGCACTCACAATCTATATTTGACTACTACCCGGGCCGTATGTGACTCTTTCACCACCACATGCTAGATTTCCTATTTCACATGTCCATGTCATGAAAAGGGAACACACTTGACTATCCACAAACCAATAGGGAATATAACAAAAATTGCTTTGAAAATGTACAGACTCTACCATTGGCCACCACATACAAACAGAAGAGATTAAAGGGAAAAAGTTTTGGGGTTTTTTTTTTGTTTTTTGTTTTTGTTTTCTTTGTTTTAAAATTTATTTTTTATTAAGTCATTGTACATATATCATGCATACATTTATGCCATTATGGGATTCCTTGTGTTGATTATTTGTACAAATTGGAGTGCTTACATGCTAATCAACATAGTTTTCATCTCGTTTACCCAATTACAGCATTAAGTTTCATGTTCTTGAATAATATTTGCATATTCATCATACTGTCTTTGTCTGTTTTTTTTTTTTTTTTTTTTTTTTTTGCAGCCCAATTCATAATTGCTAAGTCATGGAAGAAGCCCGAGTGTCCATCAAACCACAAATGGATTAATAAATTGTGGTACATGTATACCATGGAATACTATGCAGCCTTAAAGAAAGATGGAGACTTTACCTCTTTAATGTTTACATGGATGGAGCTAGAACATATTCTTCTTAGCAAAGTATCTCAAGAATGGAAGAAAAAGTATTCAATGTACTCAGCCCTACTATGAAGCTAATTTATACCTTTCCTGTGAAGGTTATAACCCAATTATAGCATAAGAATATGGGGAAAGTGGCAAAGGAGGGGAGGGGAGGGTGGAGAGAGGGTAAATGGTGGGGCCACACCT
Organism: Arctocebus calabarensis; assembly: GCA_963573935.1. Lineage (NCBI taxonomy): Eukaryota > Metazoa > Chordata > Mammalia > Primates > Lorisidae > Arctocebus > Arctocebus calabarensis. Next base: position 37,442 of record CAUYON010074000.1, on the reverse strand, counting down.
ATGGTGCATCTTAGACGGGTTCAGGCAAAACTTACTAAATGCAGAATACAAATGTCTTCATACAATAACTAAGAAAATGACATGATGGCAATGTCAAACAGTTTGATGAAAATGTTTCAGATTGTATATGAAACCAGTACATTGTACCCCTTGATTGCACTAATGTACTCAGCTATGATTCAACAATAAAAAAAACCAGTTTTTTGTTGTTTAAACTACAAAATTGCTTAGAAAATTATCAAAACAGATGAGCATCAAAGATAAGTTCACCCCATCCTCATGCTAACTGCACTCACCTTCCAACAAAAAGCATCAGATCTGAAATATTTTAGACTTCAGTCATAGTGGGTATGTAAAAGAGTAGAAAAAAACAAAGATTACTTTCAAGTCTATACTGGTTACATGTCTGAAAATTTTTCTTAAGTGTTAGTGAAATGTAAATGAATATGTTTTGCACACTGTGAACTCTTGTTATGGTTTATATTATATTTGAACTACACATTAAAGACACCATAAAATTATTCAATAAATGTGGAGAAAGGGGAACACTTCTACACTGTTGGTGGGAATGCAAACTAGTACATTCCTTTTGGAAAGATATTTGGAGAGAACTAGAGATCTAAAAATTGATCTCCTCTGCATCTTTTGTATTAACCTGGATGGAGATGGAACACAATCTTCTTAGTAAAGCATCACAAGAATGGAGAAGCAAGAATCCAATACACTCAATTCTAATATGAAGGCAGTAGATGAGCTAATACAAGGGGGTGGGTGGGGAATGAGGGAATGGGGAGAGGAGAGAAGGGTGGGAGATGGGGGGTCACAGTGTATGCACACCTCTTGGGGGGCAGGACACAATTACAAGAGGGACTTTACCTATCAATCTCAATCAGTGTGACCAAATTCTTTGTACCCTCAATGAATCCCAAACAATTTTTAAAAAGGGAAAAAAATCACATTGCCTAATTCTTTGTACCCTCAATGAATCCCAGTTTTTAAAAAAGGTAAAAAATTACATTTCTGATTCCATTCTTAATCAAACTTAACTATCCATTCTTGTAGAGATAAAATTTTGGCTAACACTTGACTCTGAGACAGCCAACACATATTAGAATATGTGGAAAATCCACACTAAATACCTCATCCTTCAATTTTAGCATGGTATAAAACTGAGGATGCTGTGCTGCATTTGCAAGGATATAGTTAACAATGCTTATAGCTTGTTGCAAAGTATCAGTTAAAATAGTACAGAAATTTTGTTCATGTATAATACAATAAAAAGACAGAACATCTGAATCTGTTAATACCTTTCTTATCTGTGCAATAAACCCTTCATGTTTTCCTATTATGGAAGGTGCACTGTCTATACATACACCCATTAAATTTACCAAATTCAGTCCAATTTCATGAGATTTATCTTACAAGTTTTTGAAGATAACTGTACCCTGTGTTCTGTTTGCAAGAATGCCCAAAGTGAGTAACTATTTTGAGCAAAGAGAATCTTCTGTTATGACCCTAAAAAAACTGTCCTGAATCAGTAGTATCAGTTGATTCCTCCAAAGCAATTGAACAGTATATAAATTATATCATCCAGAAATGTTGCATTCCTTTACATCTTTTGTATTACATGTTTCATATAATTTATATATATATAATTTTTTTCCCTTTTGAATTAGTGCATAAAGTAGTTCTGTTAAGTTGAAGGCTAATTCATGCTGCTCATAAGTTATGGTTCCCCTTGAAAGACTGGTTGTTTTTACTTTAAAATGATACCAGTATCGAAGCATCCTATAACTTTTTTTTTTTTCAGTTTTGGCCAGGGCCAGGTTTGAACCCATATATGGGGCTGGCACCTTACTCCTTTGAGCCACTGGCACCACCCAGCAGCCAGCATCCTATAACGTTGAAAATGCATTCTTTCCCAATTTCTACACCACTGAAGGGCTTCTCTTCTTCCTGAGTACATAAGCTACTTTATAAGTTGCTTCAGTGGCATAATTTTCAGGTTTTAGTTCTTCTTAAAGGATTGTCTTTGCTTTGCTTTTTGTCTTTTAGTTTCTGAAATGCAACCTTTCATGCCTATCCCTCTAATTTACAATATTTATTGTGGTCCTGTCAGTGTAATAATGCTGATGACCACTGAATTTCTTCAATGTTGATTTGTAGTATCACAAATCAAGCATATCATCTTATCTTTAGCAGAAACAAAATAATATTGCAATTCCCAATCCTCATTAAAAAAATCTATTTTCTTCCTTTGGAATTTTCTTGGTCTTTAAAATGATGGGCTGCTAAGCAGATAATATTAAAAAAATAATGTTGCTTTCTGTAACTATCCACAAATTGTACTTCAAACAGAAACACAGTGAACAGTTGTCAAATGCTGATAGACTAGTGTACTTGATCCCCATAAACTCTTGCTAACCAGCCTCATACAGTAGTGGCACCCATCAGATGGGAGAAGCTAGAACTAAATCATGAGCATAGCAGCCATCAATTTAGCCCTTATGGATTACTAATGTTCTAATTACATAGGTCCATTGAGGATGATTATTTCATTGAAAATTATTTTTTGGTATTTTAAATAGGTTCATTTTAAAGAATAAAATAAAAATATAAAAGAAGAAAAATAACATTCATAAAATAAAAGTATTCGTTCTATAACATTTGGATTTAGTCAAAGGCCACACTGAAGGACCTAGAAGACCTTACAGGTGGTCTTAAGGCCACAGTTTCGCTATGCTGGTTTTATGCTAAGCCTGTGTTAAATGTTTTGCAATCAATGCATTTAAATCTTGACAGTTCTATGATTTAGGACAATTATTTTGAACTTTACATGTTTTACATAAAGTAAATAAATTACTTGTCCCCTAATCACATATATATATATATATAGTAAAATGGCACAGATAGTATCACACTCTCTCCATCAGTCACAGTTCAACCACAACCAGAGTAGTGGCAGGAGTTTCTTCTCCACCCTGGGAAAACCCCAGCCCTGCTTGCAAGGACTTCCAATCAATTATCCAAGGCAAGATTCCTACTTAAATTGAACTAATTCGAGGTTAAATTTCACATATAAAATATTTTCACAGTCATAGTAATGGATTTTTACTTTTTTAATTAATTGAGACTGAAGTTTAGCCATGTTGACACCTCAGAAGAGCCATTATGTATTTCATTCTGTGTCATTTATTGACTATATACTATAGATTTGGCATTATACTACCTTCTGAGTACACAGTGGAGATCTAGCAGAGGGTATCCTTGTTCTCAGAAACTTACTAATGGGAAGGCAAGTGATAAACAATCCCTGTAGAATGTAATTACAGAATCAATTAGTACTATTAAATAAAAGTCCACATTGCCACAAAAATATTATGAAAGTTTCCAATTTATGTTAGAAATCATCTCAGTTATTATTTTAAAATGAGGATGGAAGAAAGAGTAGTATATGCAAGCAGGAAAGTTGAGGAGGAGAGTTTTATGCATTAGAACAAGGAAAAGGCCAATGAGATTTTGAAAAACTGAAGAAATGCTAATCAGGCAATTAGTGTAGTGGATTGTAATAAAAGTGGAGAACTCCCGCTGCCCACCACACGCACACACTCCACTCCTGCACATTGTGGAATCATTGAAAGATTCCTGCAGTGTGGTGACATGAGTTTATTTATATTTTAAATTGATGTCTCTCGTTGGTACATGGAAAAGGGCTTGGGCAAGATCAACAGTGGAAATGGGGAGAATGGTTAGTAGTACGTTTCAGTGATTCAAGAGAAAGATGCTGGGGCTTGAGCTTGTTGTATGGTAATGAACATAACATAAAATAAAAGTGAAAAGATTCAAAATATTTTGGAGTTAGAAATACTTGGTGATAGATTAAATGTAACATCTTAAAGAGAGAAAAGATATCAGAGATGATCAAAAGATTTCTACGCTGAGAGGAAGAAGACCTGAATCTATATTATTGTTTTTAAAGCTTGAGATCTTAGCAGCTGCTTGCAGGGTGACTATCCCAAATCCATCACTATTCAGCATGAAGAGAGGTGTGGAGTCTCACCTGGAGGCACACATTACAATTACCGAGGAGATCTCTCCTAGTTAATCCACTATCAGAAACCTTGACCTCTCTCCAGAATGGGGCATGCAGTCTATCCCCATGATCCTCTGGTATTAATGTGGACAATTTGGAACAACTTATTAATAAACTTATGATTTTTCTCTGATCATTCAATGTGAGACTGGCATTAGGGTTTGTGACGGAGGTCAGTGGCTCTAAGGACACTTAAGGAAGTCATCACACATTATACCACAATGTGGTAGTCTATGATTCTCATAAATGGATGTGACCATATTGCATTAAACATAACAGTTAGCTAGAGTTTCATGTTACTTACTATCTTGTAAATAACTTTACTGAAATCAACAAGGCAATTTGAGGAAATATTTCCCAACTCTTTTAAATATTAAACTTGCTAGAGGTTGGAAAACCACACTCCAAAATATGGCTCTTCGGCATTCTGAGTACTTTAAACTACAGGACATCAGAAGGCCTCAGGAGGAGCCTTACAACTAAGGTCTCTTTTACTTTTTTGTCCCCTTATCTCTGGCCACAAATTGTCCCCCAAAGTAAGTCATAGAAACCTGAATTCCCCTTCACCAAGGTAGACTTTAGAAACTAAAATCTCCTTTTCCCAAAGCCAGCCATAAAAACTGAAATCATGGCTCGGTGCCTGTGGCTCAACGGGCTAAGGCGCCAGCCATGTACACCTGAGCTGGCAGGTTCGAATCCAGCCCAGGGTTGCCAAACAACAATGACGACTGCAACCAAAAAATGGCCGGGCGTTGTGGCGGGCGCCTGTAGTCCCAGCTATTTGGGAGGCTGAGGCAGGAGACTTGCTTGAGCCCAGGAATTGGAGGTTGCTGTGAGCAGTGATGCCACAGCACTCTATCCAGGGTGACAGCTTGAGGCTCTGTCTCAAAAAAAAAAAAAAAAAAAACACTGAAATTATTATTCTAACCTTCCTCCACATTCTATCTACAAACTGTCAAAAAATATCTTCTCTGACCTATTTTATCTCAGTAGGTCATAAGACCTCATGCCAGAGGGGTCATGCCCTCTGCCTAGAAAGAGAAATGCCACAAGAGAGAAGCCAAGAAGAATGTAAAAAGGCCAGTTTGCCTCATGTGCTCAAATCAGCCTTATGTAGACTCTAAGATATTTCGAAAAACATATTGATTGCCAAACCCAATGATTTAGACAAGGACATAGTCTCATATTATTGTAAGCACATGTAAAACAAATAAGACAAAGTAATTTTCACTTGGAATCACAAAGTGCCCCGCTATGAACACCCAAACTGATGTAAAGTTTAATTTACACTATTGATACTTGGTTTAGTCACGTCTGTACCCTTCAACTTTTCTTAGCATCATTATGATACCACTTTTTACATTTTTTTTTTTTGAACTATAGTAGGGACAGGTCAATTCTAGGAATGCTCACTACACAATGCTCCTGTAAAACCATTATACTATCCCTGATGATATTTTATTGATTTGAGGTGCTGAAGCAAGAAGGAGTCACTGAGGCCTACCATTTTTGCCACAAAGCACACGATTGTCAGGGTTTTCAGGCAACTAGATGTTCATTTATCTAAGGACACTTATTTTGGTTTGTTTCTGAATGTTTCCCATATTGAATAAAAATATACATGTTTATCAATTTTTAATAGTTCACTGCCACTTTCCAATATGCTTTACCTTTTTAGTTGTGATGTAAATTTTAAATACTTATACAAATATATAGATTTGTATTTGATTGTAACATTTTCCATAGCAATGGTCTGAGAAATTATTTTGTGGTACTAATCAATCTTAACTCCTGGAAGAGGAAGATTTGACAACTCTCTTGTATTTATTTTTTCCTCCTTCCTTATTTTCTTTCTTTCTTTCTTAAATAATAATGACTATTATTGTCATTTATCTTCATTTGCTGAATGTCATTGTCATCTTATTAGTTCTTGATAATCTCTCTTTTTTCTTTCAACAACTGAAGACCTGTAAGCACTAGTTAATTTGTTTTGTAATGATTGTTGTACAGCAGGGTCAATTTTTCTGAGGCATTTGTAAGGAACACACAGCACAATGTTCCAATCAATGTGTACAGATAGGGTCAGGTTAATATAAAAGTATATTAAAATGGCTGGATGCCAATTTAGTTTACCCTTTGTGAAACCCTGAGTTATTTTCTTGCTACAAAGATAAAGATCAAGATGTAGCTTTTGAAGTACATTTCTTTCCATTCTTTTCTTCCATACCTTTATGAAGACTATTCTGAAAATTTAAAAAACTCTACTAGGCGAAGTAGTTCATATATACTTTATTAGAGAAAAGCAGCATTAAGCCAATTGTAGAATGATTGAAATTTAATTGTTTAGTGTCAAGACAAGTAAATAACCAATCAGTAGATTTAGGGGAGAATATTAGTTAAATCTTTAGGCAGTTTCTTTTATATTACAAGCACAATAACCACAATTAATCATCCAGTCAGAAATAATTCTATTTAGTCTTTGAAAGAAGTGAGATTTTAATTTTCAAGATTTAATTTAGCAAATTAATTAAACTGTAATTTTGCAATGAGACATTACATACCACTTTAGATCAGAAACGCCACTGTTGTTTTTGTTTGGTAGTCTGAGAATTAATACTTATATTGAGTTTCATTTGCAAAATCTAAACTACATTTACTGAGAAATTACATGTAGACTGTCATTTTTTTTTTATTTTCTTAAGTTAGAATAGATATGAAGCATGGTAAAGAGCTATACGTAAATAAAAAAATATAGCTAGATACTTAAGGGAATGAAAATTTAATTTACCACATATAACAATCAGAGTAATTTAGACAAGCAAGAATAAGATTTTTAAATTTAGCCCCTGGTATTACAGTTTATATAAACTCCTCTTGGACTGTGGTGCTAGGGCTCAGAACATGAAATTCTAAAGTATGGCATGTGGTATGCTGAGTACTTTGAAATGAAGGATATTGGAAGGGCTGCTGAAGCCGTGTCTTTCTTTCCTGTCCTATTTTCTTTCACACTCTTTTTTTCCTGAAGCAAATCATAGGAACCAGAACTCCTCTCCCCAGCAAAGACTCCCCTAGAGTTATCATCATTAATCCAGTCCTCAGAGTATACTTAAATATAAACAATACCCTTTAAGATTATAGTAAGGCGTGTGTGGTAGCTTACACCTATAAACCTAGCCCTCTGGGAGACTGCTGAGGTGTATCTCTTAAGGTCAGGAGTTCGAGACCAAAATCAAAACAAAATCAAAACAAAACAAAACACCTCAACAAACTCTAATAAGGCCATTTTCTCCTTTCTCCCTTCTCCCTTCAAGATTCTTATGCTAAAAGGAGCCTGCCGTATACCTGGGAGAATCTGAGCAGATAAGCCTTGCTGATTTCACACTCAGTCTGTTACCCTTAGATTATACCCTTTTGTCTAAATCAATTTTTCACATTGCTGGTTATTTTTCACTAAATCTAAGCACAAAAATGAAAAATTTTCCCTAGGTGTTTGGGTCTTCATTTCTGTCTTCCTTTTTTTCCTTATTTATTGCAGATTAATATGATAGCCAGTGCACTTCTAAGAAATAAAATCAAACCTGGAGGCATCACATTACCAGACTTCAGGTTATGCTGTAAGTCTACACTGATCAAAACAGTATGGTACTAGGTCTTTGTTTACTAACGTCCACCATGTCATGTAAATCTTTGATTAAATAAATGCTATGCTTTTTCTTTTGTTAACTTCTCTTTTGTTTCAGAGTGTTGGCCATGGCCTTTATGATGGATGAGAAAAGGTAACATATCCTTATGAGGGCAAAATAGTCAACCATTACCCATAATTTTTCGTGCTATTGAATGTGTTTATTTTTTACGAATGCCCAAATGGCTATTGTAATAAAATGTTGAAAGAGAATAGAGAGAACTTGAGAAAGATTGAGAAGCATGAGATGAAGTCATTTGCACAAAATGTGCATATTCACACTGAAGACATTTTAGAATTCCTACTCTGTCTTTTTTCAGAAGAAAAAAATGTATATCTACTTTAGAAAGTGGAAATATTTATATGAAAATAATCTGACATGCATTTCTACAATTAAAAGACATGAAAATCTTTCTCATTTGTATCTTTGTTTAAGAACTATAAATTCCCACATTGTAGATAAAGACAATTGAAGTGTTATATAGTATAACATATTGATTCGGATAAACTAGGGCATAAATGACTTTGAAAGAAAAATGTCTACATGGCTCTTCACTCAACACTGTGGATATAGGTAAACGTAACAAAAGGGATTAGATTTCAGAAATCCATCCTTCCCATTCTGCTGGAAAGGTGAAGCTTCTCATATTGTCTGCTTGTGAGTATTTTTTGATTTTGAAATGCTTCAGGTCAGCACAAACTGCACAATTGACATTTTAGAAAATGGACTTTTTTGTTATTGTTTATCACTAAATATTGGTACCCACAAATATTATACTTAACATATCAGAAGAATGATTTTTATGCACTTTTTGGCTCTTCTGTCCTTTGAAGACATCTAAGAGTGGATCTAGCTGTAATATTGCAGGTCAGCATAATATTCTTACAGAATAAAACAAAAACCATTTTTTTTTACCTATTATTATATCTAGACAGTAATTGATCTTTTTAAAAAACTTTAAAGTCAACTTATTTTCTCTGCTTAAGCAATAAAGAAAATATACCCTATAGTATTAAACTATATATATATTGCTAAAGCAGTAGATGATAATTGTTCAAAAGTATAAAATAGATCAGCATGCCTTTAAATCAATGTCATGTAGATTATTACATTCCAAAATCAATAGAAATTTGTTGTATGATAATGATGTTTTTGGAATAATGTTATCTATCATGACACTACTATATATGTAGTGGATTATAAAACATTAAAAATTAAGATACTAATCAAAGATCTAGAAAAAATTTTCATTAATATTTACAAATAATGTACAATTTTTTTCAATAATAAATGTTGTTAAAATCAAAGAAATACTTTCAATTTTTTTCTATCTCCATGGCAAGGATATTATTAGGTTTTATGGGACTTCAATCTTATATGAGTTTGGAGATTCTTTTTAACCAAGTAATATAAAAATGCAAAATTAAGTAGAAAATGGAGGAACTATTTAGAATGAGAAAAGAATTTTAAGGAATCATAGCACCTAAAATGGCCAAAACCCAAATACTACAAAAACCCTCCAAATTAGCATATTTACTCAATTAATTGCATAATACTATCTATCATAATCCCCCATATTTGGCTGCATACTCTTTGATTGACTCTTCTGTCATGGAGGTTTTCTTATATGTTTTTATACAGAGAGAAGAAAATAAGAATCATTTTTTTTCTACTAAAATATTTGATCAAAATGCATTTATTTTGTTGACTTATGATAGTTTCTTTTAACTTTAGAACTCATTACTGAAAAATGTCATGCCATTTCTAGACTTGCATTCCAAAATTGGGAAAGTCTTTAGGAGGTTTTTGTAGTATATAAGTAAGATTTAGAAGAATTTTGCACAGACTAGCCTCTGGCTCCTGACATTTTACTACCAGGTTCCACTCCCTAACACATAGGTTGGGGTGACAGAGAATCTGCTCACGTTGAAGGAGGACTAGAGTATTTCTAGAAGTCACTTATATATTGAAGCAGGTAGAAAAGTGTCACATGTCACTTCTGACACCACTTATCAGGGCCCAGGACTGGCCAGGTCTCAGGCCCAGCTGAACTAGGTTCCGGACACAGATTGCTAAGTTACCTTGCTCAGGTTCAGTTTATCTTAGGTGCCTGAGGGTTATCAACTTTAGCTGGAGAGAGAGAGACAGTGAGTCTTAGAGAGAATAAAGCAGTCGTCTTCGAATAGATAGATCTTAGTCCTTAGCAGAGCTTGGTGATCTTCAGCAGAGAGACGCCGTGCTGGCGTTCTGCAGGCAGGAGAGGAGACAGAGTCAGAGTAAGCAGGTCCATGATAGAATGTGCATGCTCCTGACTGCCTTCTCCTCGAGCCTGATATAAGGTGGATCTCGTGCCTTTCAACACCACAGGTGTAGAGACTACCAAATTACCACTGCTCTCATCTCTCGAGTTCTCGTGCTTATTAGGAGAGCTAAATCCCTGTCCATGCCCTTTCCACCCAGGTGTTCCATTTTTGAAATATACAGGTATTTCTTATAACTCTCATTCCTCCTAGCCATAGGCTATATGGGCTGCAACAGAAGAGGCTGAATCACATCTCAGCTTACTACACTCGAACTAAATATATCTCTAACTCATGTTATCCCTAGCTATATCCCCAAATACCTAAAGGCATTCTATGCTACTTAGGAGGAAGATTGAATAGAAAAAGACAGTGTTCCTAACCAATTACAGTTAAAATACTTTACCTTTATAAACTTTTAAGAAATATCATAACCATATCAACATATGGGTAAGCCCTTTTCAGGGCCTCGGAGACAAGCTATACAAGCTAAGTTCCATTGGGCTCAACATGGCTCTGCCTCTAAACATGATGTGAAGATTAGATCCAAGTCAGATAAAAATCATGCTCATTGGAAACACGTAGAAACTAAAGGTCATGATGTACACAACTTAATGTACCAGTTCTCACTCTTCTCACTGTCTCTGGACAACTTCAGCCAATCTCTATCACTTATGTGAAGTTGCTTTCCTGATGTTTCTAACTTTCTCTTGAGATCCAGATCTTAACTGCCATTAATTGATCACTAACACCTTAATATTCTAAAGGCATATTTCTTTACTTCTTTGGGCACACCTTTCTGGCTTAGTCATCATAAAAGCACATTCATTTTCTTTCTTATCTGATGCCTCAATCTCTTGTCAAAGCATATACTGACAGATTAATTATTTTAAGTTTACAATTAGATACATATTCAAATTACTTAACTTTTTTGTAGTTTCTAGGTTTTAGGATAATTTTCAGATATCTATACTAATCAAGGCTTCTGTACCTTCATGTTCTCTTTTTCTGCTTACCCATATACAATCATTACTTAAGCCATTCTAAATAATTTCTAGTTTGGGGACTCCTGAGGTAAACTTAGTTCTTTGTCTTCCTACAGGCTATCCTTTCTACAGGGGATGGTCTTACCCCTCTTCTCTTCTGAAGAAAGTTCTTCATGACCTGTAGAATTGACCACAGAGTAAAAACTTTCTGAGAAAATTTCCCAGTTCTGATAAGCTAATTTTGAAGCAAATTCTTTCGATTCTTTCCTTTGCTTTTACAGCACACGTGCATATATTTATGTGAGTGGTTAACATACCACATTGTAATGGCTGGTTTTTAATTTTTTCCCTTATAGACTATGAATTCAGTGTGATTAGGGACCATGTCGTTTATTCCTGTTCTCTGAGCATAAAATATAGTATCTGATACATAGGAGATGATCTCACATATTTTGAATGAATAATTAAATGAGAAAAAAGTTCTGAGGTTCATGTTTAATCTATCAAAAACCCAATGAATAGGTAGGTTTGAGTGCAGAGTTATTATAAGATCCTGTGATTCTGGGCAGAAGCAGCATGTAGTGTTTTCCTTGTAACCCTAAGGTTACTACTCTTTTTCTCCTATTCATTTTCTTTCTTATCTGATGCCTCAATCTCAATACTCTCTCTCTCCTTATTACATCTTATTGAACCTTAAAATCTTAGAGTATATAGAAGTAATTATAAAAATATTACACATCAAAAAGTAGGGAATTAGGTCAACACACAAAAAAGTAATTCACAAATAGGAAATCCTCATAGTTGCAAAAATTGATATAGCATCTAGGTAGATCTAATGTACTTAAAGGTAGTATTTATGTTTTGGGAGGTTTGGTTCAATAAAATATCACCATTGATAATAATTCTTATGGAATGAATAGACCATTGTCAGAAAAATTTTAAAATATTTGTTAAAATTCATACTTAGAAATGATAGCTTTACCTGTTTGTCTACCTCATTAGAATTTCTATTTTAATCTCCTTTTTATTCTTTGTCATATATGTATGTACATTACAATCTGAAAAACATAATTATTTTATGTATTTTATGTGTATTTATGTGTAGATGGAATACCTCTATTGAACTGATCTCCTGAAAGTAACTATGTCTTTCTCTTCCCACTATGTGTTTTATTTCTTGCCGAAGTTTCTACTGATGGGTTCCTGAAGGCAGCTTATTTATTGTCATTGTCCATCCACTTTACTTTTCTGAATGTCATCAGCCAATTTTAGGACATGCCAACTTCATAAAATAGCTAACTAAAATGCCTCTTTGGATACTTTATATTTACAATAAACTATAAAAGTGCTTACAGGTTATTATAGTAATTAAGAATAAGGCCATAGCTCATTAGCTATGCCTCCCTGATTAGGTATTTATAATGATTGAATAGTAATTATGCTAAAATTTACTTTTATGCCCAAGAAAAAAATTCCTATTAAACAAATTTATAATGTACGTATAATTTTAGGAGGATTAACTTGAAAATGTTTCAACTCCTTAGCAGTGTCACTTTGCATGGTAGGAATCCATGAGTAATTAACATTATTTTATTTTATGTATTTTATTTTTCTTTATATTCTTTACTTTGCTTAGAATTTACCTATCTATGATTTTGGGTAAAATTAATTATAATTTTATATTAGATATGATTTAATTAATAAAATGAACATTAAACATCTTTTATTTAGAAATTTTCACACATTATATGTTTTTCTCAATTCTTTCAAGTTACTTATATTTTCTTTTTCTAGATAACTTACATAGTACAAGTGTCAAGAACTGGTTGGCTATTATGCCAAGGTAAATTAATATTGAAGTGTTTTAACTAAAACTGCATTCTAGTTACTTATCATGTGCATATAGAAATAGTAACTCAAAGTTGGTTCATTTTTCTTCAATAGTAAATACATGACAAGAAAGTGAATATGTGGATGTTCTAAAATTATTTATTATGAAAATGACAGTAATCAAGAAAGGCCTTGCAAACTTAAATCAGCTGTTAAGAGTATCTTTATCTATACTTTCTTTCCTGATACCGAAATGAATTTATAATATTAATATATTTGACGCTAATCAGTTAAAGTTCAAATACCAACCCTATAACTTGTGAGCTCTATGAACAGGCATTGGCCAATTCACTTTATTTATCCAAACTCTAGTTTCTTTGTTCATGAAAGGTTGACAATGGTAGCCATTTTATAAGTTTTTCATGAGAATTCAATGATGTTACAAGTAAAATGTTTTAATATCGTGTCTAACATATAGTGCTTAATGATGATTATTTAAATGAAATGATTTTAATGCAATTAAATATAATCAGTACCTAATAGTATGTCTAATCTATTACTTTCAGCTTGAGTTATAATTACTGAAGAAGGAAAATTTTTATGACAACCAAAACAGCCATTTTTAGAATATCATTGGTAAAAATTGAAATATTTACACTGACTAATGTGTTGCATATATTAATTTTTTTAAGTTGGTGAAAATCTTTGCAAGTTACCAACCTAGAATTAGCAGATAGCATTGGCTAATAATAGACAAGATGTATTTAATTTTATTGATTCATTCTATTCAGCATATTCCATTAACTTCTTGAAAATAAGCTGTATTTGAATTCTTATCTCTTAAATTTTGGCCTTACTTTCTAATCTATCCTTGGCTCTCTTCTCACCTACCATTTTTCAGGTCATATCATTCACCATAGGAACTTCAGTTACTATCTATTTCCTAAAAATTTCTACATTTATTTTTCTAGGATATAGCTCTTTAAATCACAAAATCCAAATCTCTGTTGGGCATCTGTACCCTGGTGTGCACAAGAATTTTAGGTCATTATACTATAAACTGAAGTCAATTGGTAAACTATTTGTTCCCTTACTGTTCCTATGGAAATAAAAGCTACTACCATTAACTCAGTTGTGAGAAAATAGAACCTGAGAATTATCTCTAAGTTTCTCTCCATCTCAGCCCCAACATTAATCAAACACCAAGTTCTATCAAATCATCCCGTATCACTGCCACAATCCTAAATTAGGCCACGTCAACTCTTCCCTGGAATGTTTCAACGGGTTGGTAATGCTGTGTTTTTACCAATCCTTTTTGCCACCATTTCATCCTTGGCAAAATATCATAAAGAGATCTTTCTAAAACACAAATATAATCATCAGGTCCAGTTCGAAAATTTGTGAGGCTCAAGCAAGAGTATAAGATGGAAGTGCTTGGTTTCTGTGTCAAATTGACTGGATTAAGGAATACTTAGAGAACTGGTAATCATTATTTGTAGGTGTGCCTGTGAGGGTAAACTCCATTGGGTACTGGTATGTGACTTGGCAGGCTGAGTGGGAAAGATCCATCCTCAGTGTGGTAGCCCAGATAGAATAAAAAAGGCAGTAGAAAGGTAATTTACCACCTCCCTCCTGGAGCTGGGACACTTTTCTTCTCCTGTCCTGGAACATCAGAATTACGCCAGACTCTCTGGCCTTTGGATGCCAAGACTTACACCAGTCCCACTTTCCAGGTTCTCAGTTTTGCCTGGAACCAAAGATTATGCCATCAGCTTCCCTGGTCTGAGACTTTTGCACTTGGATTTAGTGATGCTACCAACATTCAAGGGTCTCTAGCTTACAGGTGCAATTCTCCACTTCCATAATCACATAAAAAATTCCTTTAATAAATTTGCTCTCATCTATCTATTATATTTATATCTTATTGGTTCTGTTTGGAGAACCCTGACTAATACAGATTCTTTACCTTCATGTTCTATCCATTACTGCCAGACTCCTCCTGCACTTGTATATAGATATACCAAACTGTATATCTGATCATTGCCTGCAACCATCCTTCCCCCAAACAGCTGCTCAAGGGCTTTTCCTTAGGTATAGAGGTGAGCCCACAGGTGAGACAGACCTGGGGAGGAGGCCACACAGATCGTGGAAGCAGCTTAAGACCATGTGGACATGAACTTCTGGTTAACTACATACACAAAGCATGCTCTGGAAGAGTGGGCATGGGTGGCAGGTGGGCCTGTATCCTTGGCTTTTGGATTCCTTGCCCTGTAGGGAAAGTCTGGCCAGAAGAAGCCATGAACAAAAGTACCTTTGTGAGGTTTAAGTGTGATATTGCTAAAATTATTAATTTCCTATTAAAAATTCTTTAATAACTCCCTCTTTTCTCTAGGATTAAGTCTCAAGTTATTACCATAGAGTAGGTAGTGTTGAACCATCTGACTCTTGTGTATTGCTCTGTTGTATTTCTCCATATACTGTATCTTACATTCTATAATCTATTAAATCAGAAAGCATTTCAGTTTCTTAAATTTAGAATGTTTTCTCTTCTAACTGGGCTTTAGCGTAAACCATTTTCTTTGGCTTCAGCACTCTCCGTCACCCTCTACATGTGTATTTCCTTTTTATTTTTCAGGTCTGAACTAGGTGATACTTTATTCAAGGGAATTTTTTCTTTATTCAAGGCCCATTTTCCATGATGGCCCTTTGTGCCTCTCTACCACTAAAGATTCATGTGTTCTAAGTATCATGTCCTTAATGTTTTATTTAAACAAATGTTAAGCTTTCACCCTAGGAGTCTGACTGAAGTCTCATGCAGAGACGATGATAAATCCTACCTGGTGTTGAAACATGATCTAGATTCATTGCCATAGTTTGGCAAATAGTTTTTCTGCAGCCTTTTGCCTCATGTCCTGCTGTTTAGATTCTTCCCCTACTCTGTTGCAAGATTTGGACCTTTCCACTGATATCCACTAAGATCGTTCATACTAAATTTTTACAATAATTTTGTTGAGGGCAATTCTACTGTAAGATTCCAGGGATCATCAGAAGGATTTAGTAATCATGTATCACAGTATTTCAATGGAAAATTCCTTATGTGTGTTTTTCCTTTGATCTTTCTGTTGCCTTCCCTCAGAAAAGGGGCCTGGGCTTTCTTTATTCTTCCTAAAGTTAAACTTGACAGTCTACTTTTGTTCTGAATTTCTTCTGGAGAAACCATGATAATGACTCCCTTTAATTTTCCAGCTCTGCCATAGTTTTTATCCATCATAAATGATACTGAAATGTATTCTAAATAAAGCTAATATGGTACTTCAAAAATATTTTTATATTGCCTAATAAAAAAAAATTGGTAAGTTGACTGTCCACTGCTTTAGCTCTATCAATTGTTGCAATATTTATATCTGCAGTAAACTTGAGTTTATCTGAGTAAACTTGAGTGTTATGTGTTTATCCTATAAAAGTAGCCTGCACTTCAGTACAAAAATGAGAGTTAACCTAATAAGCTTTTGACCCGTAAAAAAAAAGAGTGAAAATTATGCATTAATGTGTAATGATCACCATTAGCAACATTTTCCTATAAAGCAGATGTCTATCTGCTCCCCACAGCATTGTATCTGTGAAGTTTACCATCTCCAGAAATGAATGTTTGATTTATTATTGTCCCAGGCTAATTGAAGAAATGTTAAGTCGCAGCTTTGTGATTCATGCATATTGACTATGTGGTCAGTGAAGGAGAAAGAAACCAGAGATTTTACGGAACAAAGGCCATCTGTGTCTTATTTTGAAACTGACTTTTTTTACATGCAGTGCATCTGTGGCAAAATGACAGGAGTTATAGACGCTGTATGTGAATATTAAAAGAAGCATGTTTGAAACTTGATAATTACTAATCATTATTTTCCAGATTATATTGCATTTCAGTTTAATGTCTACAGACGTTTTTGATCATGGCCACAGCACCAGACAAAAGCAATACTGAAAAAGAAAGACACATTCGATTATCTTTACAATTGAAAAATTTACACAAATGCACATCTTATCTCTTCCTTTTCTTTCTTTTTGTTTGTTTCTTTCTTTCCTTCTTTTCTTTCTTTCTTTCTCTTTCTCTCTCTCTTTTTTTTCCTAATACAAATTCACTTTAATGTAGTGCAAAAAGGTAAATGCCAAATTAGGTATTTTGCTGAATTAATTATATTGTTTAAGTTATCTTTGGAAAAGAAAATTTAATTTTAACAATATAAATTACATGTCATATCTATTTCTTAAAAAGTTAGGCAAAGGAAATGGTAGAAGGAGCAGCCCCAGGAATCTGTCTTTTCACCTAAATAACAATTACACTTGAGGAATCTGTCTGATAGAAACATTTTGGAAATCTGGAATCCACTAAAGCATTGCAGCTTCTGGGGAAAGTCTTAGATGGTAAACTGTGGCCAGTTTTAGTTAATTTCAATGCAGTAGCTATCTGAACCCTCCCTAACAATGCATTCAAAAATTAACTGAAAACAGATCAGATAAGTGAATATGAGACCTAAAACTATAAAACTCTTAGAACAGCGGTTCTCAACCTGTGGATTGTGACCCCTTTGCACTGTATTAAAGGTTCACAACATTAGGAAGGCCGAGAACTACTCTAAAAGAAAGCAGAGACAGACTCAGATCAATGGATTTGACAATAATATTTTGAATATGACACCAAGAGCATGACAACAAAACAAAAAATAGACAAATAGGACTTCACGAAAAATTGAAATATTTATGCATCAAAAAATATCAACACAGTGAAAGGCAACCTTTAAGAAGGGAAAATAGTTTGCACATCACGTATCTGATAACAGAGTAATATTCTGAAGATACAGAGAACTCCTAAAACTCAACACTCATTGCAAAATCATAGAATTCAATTCTAAAATGGACAAAGGACTTAAATAGACATTTCTCCCAAGATATACAAAGGGCCAATAAGTAGAGCCATTTATAAGCCATAAGCCATTTACATTATGTCCAAAGAAAAGAATAAAAGGGGATTTGAGAAAATCCAGCAAGAGGAAGATGAAAGGCATCCAATCAGAGCCTGATATGGGCCTATGTGTGACATTCACTGCATATAATTTAATTTAAACTACCAAGCAAATCATTCACCATCTATGCTTTAAGTAGAAAACTTATTGGCCTTTTGTTTATTGTTATCTCCATTTTTCGGATGTCCAACTTGAAGTCAAAGTAGATAGAGGAACTGGGATATAAACATAGATAATTCAGCTCCAAAGTCTATGACCCTAATCATTATATTATATTCTGTTCACCTGGTTATTTAAATGTACAACTGAGCAGGTCTCAAACTTCTGCTTAGAAATTCTTAATGATTTCACTCAATGGATGTGTGTGTACACATAAATAATAGTTTATGAAATGGGTATATATCTATGGAAATACATAGATTTTATTCTTAGCTCCCTTTTCAATTTCCCAAACCCCTGAAAAACATAAAGTGATTCCCATCTGCCATGCTTCACATATTCCAAGGAAATACCAGCTTGCAAAATTTCTAGTTAAAAGGGCCCAGATATGCTCTTTGTTTTTGCACAAATGGGGAATGAAAAGGAAAGACAGGTAACTAAATATTAGGTTGCTAAATTTCTTCTCATATCTGGGCCCCTATTTGTTCATAATCATCTTGTATAGTTCTACAATTTACATCTCTTAAATTAGTATTATAAACAAATTAGAATGGCAAAGACAATAACCACAAAAAGACAAGGAAAATTGAACTGCACACATTTATATGATTAGATCTTATAATTTTGGAAAGATGTAATTGATACCTTTGAATCACTTGAAATTTAAGAGTATTAATACAATTATATAGACTCTCAACTTATTCTTGAATCCTATTTCTGTGGCAGAGTCTTTCATTTCTTGTGCCACTTTCACCCTCTTTCAGCTTTCATTCAGGTTTATCTTCCATTTGATAATTATTTTTCACAAAGAAATGCAGATTTTAGGACTTTGCTATTAATATATTTTCTACAAAGATAATTTTGAGACAAGAACAAAACTACATTGAAATGCAGATGCTGGCTCGGCGCCTGTGGCTCAACGAGCTAGGGCGCCAGCCACATACACCTGAGCTGGCGGGTTCGAATCCAGCCCCCGGACCCGCCAAACAACAATGACGGCTGCAACCAAAAAAAAAAAAAATGACCGGGCATTGTGGCGGGTGCCTGTAGTCCCAGCTACTTGGGAGGCGGAGGCAGGAGACTCGCTTGAGCCCAGGAATTGGAGGTTGCTGTGAGCTGCAATGCCACGGCACTCTATCCAGGGTGACAGCTTGAGGCTCTGTCTCAAAAAAATAAAAAATAAAAAATAAAAAAATAAATGTTTACTATGTTACAAGCCATTGAAAAATAAAGATAAATTCATTTATTTTATATTTATAAAATATCTATATTGTTCTGGGTGCTAGGACTTCAGAAAATATCATGTAACAGTTATAAAATATGTGTTAAATATCATCATCTCTTAAAATCTTTAAGCATTTACATTATTTTACCTTTTTAGCTGTTGTTATTTGCATTATTACCCTATATAAATGAAAAATCTAAGACTTGTTTTTATAGGTAAATCTACTTGGATCCAAATTCCACTCTATATTACCTGGAGAGAATCAAATAAAAAAATTCTATCTTTGGAGGTTTTATATGTAAATTTAGTATATATGCCACAATCCTTATTTTCTCCTATCTTTTGGATGCCAATAACCCTTTATCTATCCATATATATGTATGGATAATACTGATACAGATAACATATATATATATATAAATAACATATATATCAGTATGCATAAATGAGGCTGGACAATATAAATATATATGAAATAACTTGATCAGAATGTTCCTGTTTAGATTCTATTGGAATTATTCCCATATTACCTTAATTAACCAAGTACATGCAGTATTTAGAGTATGGAAGATGTTTATTATATAGCACTTGTCTGATGTATGTCTTCATTTTCAAGAGCCTATTACCTCTATACTGTCCAAAAATCTCTGAGATTTGGATGAAAAAATATACCATTGATTTTATCAGAAATATGAATTTTGGAAATTTAACATGGCTACATGAGTAATAGTTGAACTGGAAAATCCTTGAAAGGTAACATACAAGCTAAAACTCTTTCAAAGTGTATATTGTGAGATTGTGAGTAGTCAGAGGAAGGAAAACACAAAGAGAAGCATTGAACAAGTAAATAATATAGCAAGTATATAAAGTAAATCTGGTTTTCAGTCTAAAAGAAAACAAGTCATTCTGAGAAAGTAATTACCTTCCTTCCTGAGAGTTATCCATTTCCAAATCCCATAAGACCTAACTGATATTTTACAAGGGCAGGTTTTTCCAATCTTAACACTAGATGAGATTTTAGGCCAAATGAATTCTTTGTTGTTGGACATACCATCTGTATTATAGAAAGATTAGCAGCATTCCTGTCTCCTATGTATTGGATGCTCAGTAGCACTTCCCTGTAGCAACAACAAAATAATGCCTTCAGGCTTTGTGAAGTGTCCCCTAACATATGAGGGTTTCATGCTTAACTGATAATCATTGTTTTACTATCTCACATTGGAGGGAATCATAGCCCTTAATTGAAAAAGGATTGATTAGCTTAAGTACATTCACTCAAATTTGGCAGAATAAAGCTGGCTATCTAGCAGAATAATATGTCAGTAGACTTTAAGTATTAGCCAGATAAAGGAGTTGAATAAAGAATTTGACAAAGATATCATGGATTGTGTAAAAGCACAAAATAGGCTTATGAATTATGAATCAATAAATACTTTACCATATAAATAGTTAATTAGCAGAAATGACATTAGAACTAATGCAAAGGGAAGAAAAGTATAATGTTAACTATTTTAAGATAAACATTTTAAAATTTGTAGGGAGTAAGGCAAATCTTTTCCTTTACAACTATGATCTGCTAGCAGCTTAATAATGACTTGTATAGGATATGACAGCGAGAGGGTAGAGAGATCTTGTTAGAAATCTATTTGTAGTAGTCCAGATGGAATATTATAAAGTGATGAGGCAATGGCTATGGGACAATAAAGAAGCAAAATTTATGGGACTCAATGATACTGGGGTTAAAGTGGTCTTGGATTGAGAACTACTGCACTTGATGGCAAAGGAAGCCTGGGAAATAACTTGGTTTGCACTAACATTCGTAAGTTGAAAAGAGAGAGAGAGAGATTTGTTAAGCCTTTGAAACCCCTAGGCCAAGATAAACAATCTGGAAATGTGAGTCTTTACTATTTGAATAAACCCTGACTCATTAGTGATACCTACAAGTGCAGTTCTGGCACAGATTAATTCCTGGGATTTACAAGTTTTAAAGTATTCAGGAATCTAATTACACTCTTCCTGCTAGGGTTAATCCATGCTCCCTGCAATATCAAGACTCTCATCTCTGAAGTTTCCCATTTGATCCCTGACAGAAAACATCCATTGACAGAAATCTCTCATTTGTTTTTCTAAGATAGCCAACACATTGCAGAATAGCTGCAAATATCAAGTAAGTTTTCTTTACATTAAGTCCCAAATTGCCATTTTTCTAATTTATCACCAAAGTCCTAAATCTACATTCCTATTACAAATACTGACCATGCACCATGGCAGTTAATTGCAAAGAATCTGAAACCAGTTGAGAGACTTCAAATCCTGCATCTGGCATTGCTTAGCTTTGCAGGCTCAAAGTACTTCAATTTCCTTATTAGTAAAATAAAGTTAATGGAAAAGGATACATCATAGAGTGACTGGGAAAATTAAACAGTACATTCCATTTCAAATATTTAGAAAGAAACATACAACGCATTGTTTTATCAACTAATAATCCATAAAAATGTACCCTTTCCTTCCTATGAAACAACTTCAAATATTTGATGAAACAATTTAGCATTTTCCCTCAATCTTCCCCAGTCTAAACATGTGTAATTCCTGCCTCTTAACAAATAAGTTTTCCATTTATTTATCAGCCCAGATAACCTTTCTCTAAACTTCCTTCTACAAGTCAATGTAACTTGAATATTTGTCACCTAGCATTTCATTAATTGATCGAGAAATATTCTGGTAACCTGAGAAACCATGAGACAAAATCTAGAGTTAAACATTTATCTATTACATAATTCTGTTGCTTTTTATCATCCTGGAGTCATACATGTTGGATCACATGAGATATGTGTTCTCTTTAAAATGAGTCCTTCATTTTCCAGTATGCAATATATAATCTCAGACTCTGAAACTTACCAAGTATCATCTATGAACATCTTAATAGGAGCTAAAAGGGAGAATCTTTTTGATGTTTCAGGCAGTGAAGAATGAGTAGTTTGTGCTAAAGAATGCTTCCTGCAACATTGAGTTTCGCCAATCTTGGATTAGCCTTGAGGTCTGTTTGGGACAAGAGAGAAAAAGGAAGCCTAATATAGTTCAGAATTTAGAACATTTGCTATCTAATAGGGACTTTTTTTTTTAAGGCAAACACAAAAATAAAACCCTCAATCCTTTGGGGACATACAATTAAAATAAATAATTTACCAATTTATGAGAGATTACAATGTCCCATGATGACAATTAGACATCATGCACTTATTTACAAAAATAATGATAAAATAAAGGGACATAAAAACATCTTGAGATTTTCAGACTAAGCCATGTAGACCCTTCCTGACAGAGAAATAAAGAGAAAATTTTATAGTCTAATTCCATTACGATAAAAGTGATTTCTTACTAGGTTCATCAAGGGACTGACTGAAAAATACACCTCAGAGCCTCATTCACCTGTAAATCACTAACCTTCTTCCACATGAATTTTGGAGACCCAATTTTTTTCTCGCATTCAAATCAGCTGTCCCCAATTTGTCCCAGTTATGTTTATAATCCTGACATGATATGTATTTTTCAAAAGTTTTAGAGTCGGTCAAAATATCTATAGTGAATTTGCAAATGGGAACTAGCTTTTGTGGCCTATATATCCTTAAATAAAGAATGGGGTTTTGCCTAAAAAAGGGATTTAGTTGCATGTAAAATGGTAGTATAGCGGCACCTCCTCTGCCACCTCTCTGGGAAAAGTGAGGAAAAGCATGGGCAGGGGCTTATCTCTGCTAAGATGCTGTAAAAGCACAGAATAACAGTATAGGATATGAGGAGAAGAAAATAGGAGATGGATGACAAGTCAACATAGTAAACAGGTGAAAGGAAGGTTACTGGTCTGAAGGCAGAGACTGTGGGGATTGCTGTCAATCATCACCCACCGCTCCTTGCTGAGTTGGTCTGGGAACAGACATGAATCCTATAAAATTCTACCCAACCAGACAGAGGTGCAGATGCAAGCAAATGAGAGTTTCTCTACCCCAAGCTATCAAGTATGGTCCTTTTGGGGTGGGGCTTCAAAAGAGTCTATCAACTCATGTTTCTCTAAGCCAAATGGGTGACCTGTTGTCAAGCATTTCCTTCCAGTGAAGGTAAATCTGGGCACAGGAATGAGTGAAAGGGTTGCCCAGTGGGCTGTCTTGCAATGGGAAATGACAGTCCACTTCCCCACTTCAACAGGGCACAGGAGGGCACGGAGATCTTCGTAAGCCTGAGATGGCTTACACTCACATTTATCCACCTAGTTTAGCTTCCCAGAGGCCCTGACATCCCATGACTCAACCTGCTGCTCCATTGACTTAGACTCTGCCACATGAGCTTTAGTAGTTGCCACCAAGCTCGTCCTGTGGCTTCACAAATCAAATCAAAGTGGCTCTGCTGCCACATGGACCTTTGCCAAACTCTAAGCCCTGTTAGGGGCACTGAGTCTGGGTATCTTCCCTAACACAGATGTGAAGGCTCCCTCTTCAGAACTGGACTTGCTGTGCTACCCTTGAACATCAGTTATCACCCACAGGGCTGTGGCACCACCCCCAAGTACCAGTGCTGCACCTCCCCAGGAAGCTTGCAGAACTTTAGCTATCAGAACAGAGTCAGAAATCCCATCTCAACCTTTAAGATGACCATTTGCTCACAGTGGACAGAGCAAATGGATCTTCACAGCCAGAAGGTACTGTTACTGCTAATACAAGAGCACCACTTAGGAGCTCTCCTGTTCAAACCTAATAAGAACCACTCCTACAATGATTTTTCTTTTTCTATTCCCTGGTACCTTAGAGGCATATATTAATTAAAATTTAAATAAATATATTTTTTCTTGCTTACATTTCCAGGTCACCAAATAAGTTTCTATTAATTACAATTATTTTTTTCCCTTTTGTTCTATTTATTATACCTTAGTATCATCTTAATTCTATAGCCTGGAATTAAAAAATAATAATAATAAGCCACACATGAAGAGAAACCAGTGAAGAAACCCTAATGAGATAAAAAATCAGAAGAGATCAATTCCCCAAAAGGATTACAATGGAACTACTGAAGAAAATTCCAACCATAAAGCAATTATTGGGATGTCAAATTTGGTTCTTTGAAGTAATAAGTAAGATTGATAAACAATTGGTCAGATTAATCAGAAGTAGAAAAGTAAAATCTCTAATAACCTCAGTCAGATGAGAAAAGGGGGAAATAAAAACTGATGCTACAGAAATAATAGATTATTTAGAAAATTAATAGATAAATAATAGATTACTTCTGGGTACTAACAAAAATTTATGCTCACAAATTTGACAATGTGGAAGAAATAAACTACTACCTAGAATCACACCATCTTCTTAAACTCAAACAGGAAGAAATACATCACTTGAACATATCAATATCAAGCACTCAAAATGCAGAACCAATAAAAAAAATCTTCCAACAATAATAAAAAAACCCAGGACCAGGTGGTTTCACATCAGAATTCTATCACACCTTCAAAAGTGAGCCTGTAGAACCTATTCCAAAACATTAAGAAGGCAGGAACCTTCCCCAACATTTTCTATGAGGCAAACATCACCTTGATTCCAAAACCAGGCAAGGACCTAAGTAAAAAAGAAAACTACAGACCAATTTCTCTAATGAATATTAATGCAAAAATGTTCAAAAAAATCTTAGCTAATAGATTGTAGCTACTCATTAAAAAAATTGTACATAATAATCAAGTATGCTTCAATCAAGGGATGCAAGGTTGATTTAACATATGCAAATCCATAAATGTAATATACCACATCAATTGAAGCAAAATCAAAGACCATATGATGCAGAAAAAACATTTGATAAAATTCAGCATCCTTTTCTAACAAGAACACTTAAGAATATAGGCTTACGTGGCATATTTCTTTAGCTGATTGAAGCCATCTATGACAAACCCACAGCTAACTTCATACTGAATGGTATAAAACTGAAAGCTTTTCCACTTAGAACTGGAACCAAACAAGGATGTCCACTATCACCACTATTATTCAACATAATTTTGGAAGTTCTAGCCAATGCAATTAGGCAAAAGAAAAATATAAAGGACATCCAAATGGAGAAAGAGGAGACCAAATTTTCCCTCTTTGCTGATGATATGATTTTATACTTAGGAAACCCCAGAAGCAGGCAGTGCCTGTAGCTCAGTCAGTACGGTTCCGGCCCATATACCGAGGGTGGTGGGTTCAAACCCAAGCCCTGGGGGAACTGCAACAAAAAAATAGCTGGGCGTTGTGGTGGGAGCCTGTAGTCCCAGCCACTCAGGAGGCTGAGGCAAGAGAATCACCTAACCCCAGGTGCTGGAGGTTGCCGTGAGCTGTGTGATACCACAGCACTCTACCAAGGGTGATAAAGTGAGACTCTGTCTCTACAAAAAAAAAAAGAAGAAGAAGACGAAAGAAAGAAAGAAAGAAAGAAAGAAAGAAAGAAAGAAAGAAAGAAAGAAAGAAAGACCCAGAAGAGCAACCACAAAACTCCTGGAAGTCATCAGCAAATACAGTAATGTCTCAGGGTATAAAATCAATGTCCACGAATCAGTAGCCTTTGTATATGCCAATAAAAACCAAGTTGAGAAAAAAATCAAGGACACAATTCCCTTCACAGATGCTTCAAAGAAAATGAAATACTTAGGCATATACCAAACAAAAGACGTGAAAGATCTTTTCAAATAGAATCATAAAACCCTAAGGAAAAAAATTGCATAAGACAATGACAAATGGAAAAACATTCCATGCTCTTGACTGGGAAGAATCAATATTGTCAAAATGTCCGTTCTATCCAAAGCAATCTACAGCTCCAGTACAATCCCCATTAAAATACCAACATCATATTTTGAAAAACTGAAAAATATAGTACTTCATTTTGTATGAAACCTGAAAAAATTCCATATAGCTAAGGCTATTAGTAATAAAAGCAGAGCCAGAGACATCACACTACTTAACTTCAGGCTACATTACAAGTCCACAATAATCAAAATAGCATGATATTTACACAAAAATAGAGACATGGACATATAGAATAGAATAGAAAACCAAGGGATGAAACCATTCTCTACTAGCCATCTGATCTTAGATAAACCACACAAAAGCATACACTGGGGAAAAGAACTTCTATTCAACAAATGGTGCTGGGAGAAATGGATAACAACATGTAAAAGACTGAACCTCAACCCATACCTTTCAATTTTGTCAATAATTGATCCAAGATGAATACTTGAAACTACGACACATAAAACTAAAAATCATAGGAGAAAATGTGGAGAAAACTCTTGATGATGTTTGACTGGGGAAAGATTTTATGACAAAGACCTCAGGGGCCATCGCAACAACAAAAATTAACAAATGGGACTTATTAAGCTGAAAAGCTTCTGCACAGCTAAGGACACAACAAGTAAAGCAAAAAGACAACCTCCAGAATGGGACAAGATATTTGCAGGGTATCAGTATGGCAAAGGGTTGATAACTAGAATCTACAGAGAATCCATATTAATCAACAGAAAACAGTAAGCAACCCCATCTCCCTCTGGGCAAGAGATAAGAACAGAATCTTCTCTGATGACAAAGGACAAATTGCTAAGAAGCATTTAAGAAAATGCTCATCATCCCAGATCATTAGAGAAATGCAAATCAACACCCCTCTCCCCCAAGATATCACCTAACCCTTATGAGAATAGCCCACATCACTAAGTCTCAAAGCTGCAGGTATTGGTGTGGATGTGGAGAGAGGGTCACACTTTTACACTCTTGGGGTGGGGACTGCAAACTAATACAACTTTTTTGGAAGGAAGTATGAACCTCAAAAACCCTGAAAGAACATAAAGTAGACCCCCCATTTGATCCTGCAATCTCATTCCTAGGCATCTACTCAGAAGAACAAACATACTTTTATCATATGGACATTTGCAGTAGACTGTTTATCCAGAATCAATTTACAGTCATCAAAACATGGAAGCAACCTAGATGCCCACCAACCCAGGAATGGATTAACAAGCTGTGGTATATGTATACCATAGAATACCAATCAGACATTTTAAAAGATGGAAACTTACATCTTTTGTATTAACCTGGATGGAGGTAGAACTCATTCCTCTTAGTAAAACATCATGAGAATGGAGAAGCAAGAATCCAATGTACTCAATTCTAATATGAAGGCAGTAGATGATCTAATACTAGGGGTGGAGTGGTGGAATGAGGGATTGGGAAGATGCGAGGAGGGTGGGGATTGGGGTCACGGTATGTGACACCCCTATTTGGGGCAGGACACAGTTACAAGAGGGTATTTAACTAACAACAGCAATCAGAGGTTTTTATTTATGAATTTTGTGGAGATAGGCTGGTTGAAGATGAGACATGTCTTTAATACAAGACACAGACACCCTGCTGCTAAACTATGAGTATCATATTTTTCTATTCAGGTACACATTTTTAGAGAAAGCTAGAGATGGAAAGGATATCTACACCTTACCCTTGTTACCCTTGGTACCCTTGTTACCTTACTACTGGACACTTAAAAAAAAAGATTGTTTTACTTAACTTATTGCTCCAGAAATAAGAAACATGACCCTTGGTAAGACTTATCATGAAGCAGATAAAAGCTTACTGATGAAGGAATTCATCAACAGCACTCATTTGTGAGAAAATATCACTTTAAGAATTCCTATGCCAACTACTGTAATAAGCAATCTCATTTGGAACCAAGGAAGGGTAAGTGTCTGGGAATTATTGAGCTTCATCTAAGTTTACTGAGCTTACTTGCTCCAGGATTCAAGAGGGACAAATTCAAAAGCAGTTTGGATGACAGCTTCTTTCCAAGGTGGAGAATCAAAAAAAGACAAAGGTGTCTTGATTGCATGATTTATCTTTGCTGGATGGAATTACAATTTTGATTTTTTTCTATGAAGAAACCATGGGGGTATAAAATACAGTTCTAGAGACCTGCCGCTTTCTCCAGAAAAAGCCAGAAAAAGATATCCCAGAAGCCTAATTACCCAGCAGCAGAGACTACCTTTGGGTGTCATTTTATATACAAATAACCCCACAAGTTAATCTTGTTAGCAGTCTTCAAAGATAGCATTTCAACAAAACTGGTTCTACTTCAGGACCTGGCAACACTCCTCTCTCCCCTTCATTCTTGATGCCCCAGGTAAGACTCTAGCCACTGTGGGAGAAAGGAATGTAGCTGATTAAGGGAAAAAAGAAAGATGATGAATCTTCACAGACTTCACAAAGATTTTACAAGAGGGTAAACAGATTGATGCAAACTATCTATATCAATGGATTCTGCCAGATGTAACGAATTGTAACATAAAAGTTCAAATTCCTAGAAAATCCCAAAAGCATTTTTCTCACAGAGAAGCAGTAGTTTTTACCTAATGGTAAATTAAAATGTCCAGGTTGCTAACCTACACCTTCTGCTTAGCCCAGGACTATCAAGAATATTTTTCCTTCAATAGGAATATTCTTTACAAGAGAAAACGAAAGAAAGTGTAACTGATAGGAGTGAATATGCAGAGGGGTTATCA
Organism: Arctocebus calabarensis; assembly: GCA_963573935.1. Lineage (NCBI taxonomy): Eukaryota > Metazoa > Chordata > Mammalia > Primates > Lorisidae > Arctocebus > Arctocebus calabarensis. The sequence continues at coordinate 8,595 of CAUYON010074000.1, read as the reverse complement.
CGATGTCTGTAGGTCTCTATAGTACATGTTCTCCTCCCAATGCTGTTCTATAGGTTTAGTTTTTTTTCTGTCTATGTCTACCTAAGTTATTTTTCTGCCCTCTCCTTCTTCTTCTTTGTACCTTACACATTTGTCAGCTTACCCATTAGCGAATTAGCATATTATAAGGATTATTTGAAAGTTAATGTTCTTATGTAAGTCAATTTAACAATCAACATACCAGTCAGTTAATGTGTCAGTGTGTTCATAATAAAATAATTAACACTTCATAAATGACCTCATTGTCGGTATGTCAAAATCTGTCGTTGATTCCAGGGAAACTGATATGTTGATATAGCAGGTAGTCAGGTAAACAATGTTAGTATTGGACTGGAAGTGCAATCATATTTTAACTAGAATAAGTTAATAGAGTCAGTAGTTCTGAGAGATTAGTAATAGAAAATAAAAGGCAAAAATCATATTTTTAGTTTTGTGCTTAGATGTTGCAAAAGATATCTGGGTTTAATTAGAGGGAGAAGGCAAAGTGAGAGACAAGATTGAAATAAACCCAAGAAATTGATGATGGATGTAAGGAGAAAGGAAAAGGAAATTATTTAATTTGATGGAGATGACATCTAGCTGCACCTGTGCCTGAGAAAATACATCAGAAATTACCCAAGCTGTCCATCCCAGCACAGCCTAAATTACTAGTCATGAATATAAGTAAAAAACAAATGTTTAATGTTGTAAGACATTGACACTGTCCAGGGATTTTCCATGTGACAATTTTGTAGTAATAGATAATGGACATAATAACTAACATATATAAATTCCATAAATATTTGTTTGTTCTTAGCAGAATATGAATAATAGCAAGACCTCTTCATTATTTTTCTGTTGTTACATAATAAATTATCATCAAATGTGTTACTTAAAACAGTACTAATTTGTTATATCATAGTTTTATAGTTCTGCTGTCTAGTAAGCCTACCTAGGTTCTCTGCTTAGTTATGATAAGGCCAAATCAAAGCGTCGGCTAGGTGGGCTATTGTCTTAAGGCTTGGGCGAAGAATCCTCTTCCAAGCTCATTCAGGTTGTTGCTGAAATTTAGCTTCTTACCGCTATAAATTCAAGGTCCCTTTTTTATTGCAGGGTGTCAGCTGGGACCCTTTCTATACTGCTAGAAGCTCCTTGGAATCATTCTTCTGTGACCCACCCATATTTAAGACCAGTAACTTTCCCATAAATTCTTCTCAAACTTTGACTCTCCTTGGCTTCCTATTTCATTATTAGTCTGTGCAAACTATTTTCTTTTAAGGGCTCATAAGATTAGATTTGGTCCTCCTAAGATTTGATCTCCCATTAATTTGATGCAAAGTGAACAGATCAGTAATTTTAATTACATCTATATAAGTCCAAGCATGGTGTTTCATCATACTCACAGTCTCAGGGATTGGGATAGGAAATCTTGAGAGGGAGGATGTATTTTAAAATTATGCACCAGTGGCTCAAAGGAGGAGGATGCTGGCACCATATGCTAGAGTTGGTGGGTTCAAACCTGGCCCCAGCCAAAAACTGAAAAAAAAATATATATATATTATTCAACCACACTAATTTACAAAAGAGCTAGTCAGAGAAGAGACTTTCTGTTCCAATGCATGGATTATTTTTACAGTATGTGTAAAATCACTTCAATTTTTAACAATTCTTTGTTGAAGTGTGATGCCTGAATGGACCACAAGAAGAAACTAGAGTGGGATCATGGAATATAGTGGTGTAGTCTAGATCTGAGAGTATGTGGCTACTAGAATAATTAAAATCACATTATGTGATTCAAATTCTATTTCTACTTAACAGAATTGGTCTGGAGAGAGCTTTCTTTGTTTCTCCTTAGGTTTCAAACATGTGGCCCAAAATCAGCACTGCCTCTTTTCTACTGACTGGATTTTCAGGTCTGGAGATCTTTCATCCTTGGATTTCCATCTCCTTCTTTGGACCCTCCTCTTTCTCATCCGAGAAGACCACACTCTTCATGAGCCCATGTACTACTTTTTGGCAATGCTGGCAGCCACAGATCTTGGAGTGAGTTTGACAACAATGCCCACCGTGCTTGGTGTTCTGTGGCTGGACCACAGCCATGGAGCTTCTTCCAGGCTTACGTAATCTACTCCCTCTCTATTGTGGAGTACGGTGTCTTGCTTGTCATGGCCTATGATTGCTTTGTTGCCAACCGAAATCCCCTGAGATACACCTCTATTCTCACCAATGCTAAAGGTGAAGATAGGTCTGGGAGTTCTAATGAGGGGATTTATGCTAATCGTGCCCATAATCATCACCCTCTCTGGATTCCCCTACTGCAGATCTCATGTACTTTCCCATGCCTTTTGCCTACACCAGGATGTGATCAAAGTGGCCTGTGCTGACACAACCTTCAGTAGACTCTATCCTATAGCCCTGGTTTCATTAACTGTTTTTGGACTCTATGCTCATCCTTATCGTTTACATCCTAATCCTTAAGACTGTCATGGGAATTGCCTCAGTTAAGGAGCAGGCTAAGGCCCTGAATACTTGTGTTTCACACATTAGCTGTGTTCTAGTTTTTTATGTCACTGTGACTTGGCTAACCCTCATTCATCAATTTAGGAAACATGTGGTGCCACACATGGTTCATATCATCATGAGCTATATGTACTTCCTCTTCCCCCCATTTATGAATCCAATAATTTACAGCATTAAGACCGAGCAGATACGGTATTGAATCAACCACCTTCTCACTTTTCACAGAATTTGAGCCTAATCAATGACTTTGGTGGCGGGAAATCTCTCCAAGGCAGAATGGATTTCGTAGGAGAATTGACTATATGATGCTGATGTGGTTCAAATTCAAAAGAATTGGTCTTCCTATCATTTAAAAAACACAGAGTCATTCCTCTGATTTTCAGTGTCTTCCTCCAAGCTCCAAGGACCTGACTTTAGCTCTATTGCTCTGTTCAATATATTGGTTTCTTTTTTTTTGTAGAGACAGAGTCTCACTTTATCACCCTCCGTAGAGTGCTATGGCATCACACAACTCACAGCAACCTCCAACTCCTGGGCTTAAGCCATTCTCTTGCCTCAGTATCTCTTGCCTCAGCCTCCTGAGAGGCTGGGGCTACAGCTATTTTTTTGTTTTGCAGTTCTGCCAGGGCCGGTTTTGAACCTGCCACCTCGGTATATGGGGCCGTTGCCCTACTTGATGAGCCAAAGGTGCTGCTCTATTGGTTTGCTTTTATTTTATCATTTTTCACTCTGTGAGAGTTACTTGTTTTCATGGCTACCTCAGGCTAATGATACTTGAAATGACTGAAGATTATACAAACATAGGAGAATGAGATGGCTTGATGCAATTGCTCAGAACTATGTGGAAACTATTAAATACTTTCTGTATGTTTTGTGGTGTATCAGACCAGATATCTTGCTTGGCACAGACTGAATCACAAGCAAATGAAAGTAAGTTATTTAGACTATCAGAGGTCTTGCTCCCAACACAGGCAATGGCCAAATAGCTCAGATTCTAGGAGATACCAGCTTGGATAAATGCCCACCAAGAATTAATGAGAAGTCTCTGAGTTCATCAAATCTGGTGTCTGCCACCTAATGTGATCAGGACTCCAACAATCTATAATAAATTTTCATTTCTTGCACATTTGAGTGTTGTGTTCTTTGTCTGCAATCTGTTCTGTGTTCTGTATAGGCTCTACACATCCTTAAGGAAAAAGTAATTCAGTCACTAAGGTATTTTTGTAACCACTTATGAGGAGGCAACATTTTTCCTTTTGATTTCCTGTAATTAAAAGATACCCTCATAGGCAGTCTATTTTCACTGTTGTTGTTAAAAATAATAACTTTAAAAATAGGCTTTGAAAATCATTGACTTACATCTTCCATCAATGTTTGCTCTCATTATGAATTCACTCATTTTTTTTTTTTTTTTGAGACAGAGTTTCACAATGTTCCCCTCGGTAGAGTGCTATGGCATCACAGCTTGCAGCAACCTCAAACTCTTCAATTCAAGCGATTCTCTTGCCTCAGTCTCTGAAGTAGCAAAGAATACAAGAACCCAACACACTACCTAGCTATTTTTTTGGTTGTAGTTATCATAGTTGTTTCGCAGTCTCAGGTTGGGTTTGAACCCACCAGCTATGGTGTATGTGGCTGGCATCCTAGCAGCTGAGCTACAGGCCCAGAGCCTGTTTTTATTGTTTTAATTGGGTCTGTCTCCTTGGTTTTGTAAGAGAGAAGAGAATGAGCAGATTCATTGACATGTGTAATCCACTCAGTGTAGAAATTACAAAAAAAAAAACAAACAGAATGTATAACAAGATCTTAAAAATAAGGCACTGCATGCATAAAAATACCATTAAGCAACCTGACATGAGCCAACATAGTGCAGTAAGTCTCTCTAATAAAGTGATACATTTCTCCCTCAATTACTCCTAATACAGCCTTATATCAGACCCATAGGACTTCTAGCTTATTGAAACCATTATTTCTGATTCTTTCTTATCTTTATTTACCTTTATATCCTAGATAAATTTTATTGTTCTATCTTTATAGTATTTACTTTCAATATCATGTGTTTGTTTGCTTATTTTATTCATTTTTTTTTTTTTGAGACAATCTCACTCTCTCACCCTCAGTAGAGTGCCGTGGCATCACAGCTCATAGTAATCTCCAACTCTTGGGCTTAAAAGATTCTCTTGCCTCAGCCTCCCAAGTAGCTGGGACTACAGGCACCCGCCACAATGCCAGGCTAATTTTTTGTTGCAATTGTCCTTGTTGTTTAGCAGTCCAGGCCAGGTTTGAACACTCCAGCCAGCCTGAATGTATGTGGCCAGTGCCATAAACATGGTGCTACAGGCACTGAGCCTGTTTACTTATTTTAAGTACATCCTAGACAGTTACTCTTCTCTACTCTTCTTAGAAAACATAAAGATAAAGCAGTATGAGGAAGAAATAAAAGGTATTCAAATCAGGTCAAATGACTGCTTTTTTGCTGATGACATGATCTTGTACCTAGAAAACTTCAAAGAGTCCACCAATAGACTCCCAAAGTTAATAAATAAATTCAGCAAAGTGTCAGGTTACAAAATAATGCAAATAAATCAGTAGCATTCCTGATAGTGTTAAAACTAAGAGTCAAATCATAGACCCAAGTTTGTAATAGCTACAAAGACAATAAAATTCTTAAAAATATACTTATCCAAGGTAAAAGATCTCTACAAAGAGACCTATGAAACACTAAGGAAAGAAATCACAATCACAGATGACACAAACAGAGAAACATACCTTGACTATGTATCAGTAGAATCAATATTATCAATATGTCCATACTACCCAAAGTAATTACAGATTCAATGCAATCTCAGCCAAAATACTAACATATTTCAATGATTCAGAAAGTAAAAAATCTGTGCTGGCTCAGTGCCCATAGCTCAGTGGGTAGGGAGCTGGGCACATCTACCAGGGCTCACAGGTTCAAATGCAGCCCAGACCTGCTAAACAACAATGAATGAATACTACAGCAAAAAAAAAAAAAAAAAAAAAAAAAAAAAGCAGACATTGTGGTGGATGCCTGTAGCATCAATTATCTGGCAGGCTGAGGCAAGAGAATTGCTTGATCCCAATAGTTTGAGGTTGCTGTGACCTGTGACACCATAACGCTTTTACCAAGTGCAAAATAGTGAGATACTTTCTTAAAAAAAAAAAAAATCTGTGCTTCATTTGGATTCTAAGAGCCCAAATAGTTAAAGCAATCTTAAACAAAATAAAAAAATAATCTTGAGACATCGCACTATCAGATTTCAAACTACACTACAAAGCTATAATAACCAAAACAGCATGGTATTTGCACAAAAACAGAGACATAGACAAATAGAACAGAATAAGAACCCAAATATAAATCTACCCTCATATAGCCAACAGATCTTTGCTGAATTAGACAACAATATACACCAAATTAAAGAAGCTATGTTCAATAAATTATTTTGGAAAAATTGGATATCAACAAAGAGAAGACAGAAACAGAATCTATGTCTCTCACTACTCCCAAAAGTTAATTGAAGATAGACAAAAGATGGAAATGTAAGACATAAAAGCATATGAATTCTAGGAGAAAAGTAGGAAAAATTCTTTCAGATATTTGCCTAGGCAAAGATTATATTACTAAGATCCCAATAGCAACTATAGCAACAACAAAAATAAATAAATAAATAAATAAATATAAGACTTGAATAAATTAAACAATTTCTCCATAGCTAAGGAAATAATATACAGAGCAATCAGACAACCTGAAGAATGGAAGAAAATAGTCACAAGCTATAGATCCAATAAAGAGGTAATAACCACAATAATATTCAAAGAGCTCAAGCAAATCAACAGAAAAACAAATAAATTTGTTTTAAAAAGTGGGTAAAAACTATAAACAGAAGCTTTTCAAAAGAAGACAAATGGCCAATAAGCATATGTAATAATGACTCATCAACATCACTCATCATCAAGGAAATGCGAATTAAAATCACAATGAGATAGCACCTTTCTCCTATTTAAATGGCTTTTATTAAAGAATCCAAAAACAATAGATGCCAATATGGATACAGAGAGAAAGGAATGCCTATACACTGCTTGCGAGACTGTAAATTAGCTCACCCTCTATGGAAAACAGTATGGAGATTGCTCAAAGTACTAAAATTGAACCTACCATTTGATCCAACAATCTTACTATGGGATATCGACCTACAGGAAAAGAACCAATTTTATCAGAAACTTATTCAAATATTTATTGCAACACAATTCACAATTACAAAAATGTGGAATCAACCCAAGTGGCCATTAATTCATGAGTGGATTAACAAATTTTGGTATATGTATATCAGCAATATAAAGGATGAACTAATGCTGTTTGTGACAATTTGGACAGAGACTATTATCCCTAAGTGAAGTATCTACAGAATAGAAAAATAAACACCACATGTACTGTCTGTTTAATTGAACAGTTACCTTTTTATTGTTCCTTCTTCCTGTCCATGCCTTACTAAAAAAGTAACTTTGAAATGACAGATCCATCATTCATTTTATAGTTCTGTTTTCTTAGGTATTTTTCTGTCTGTATAGCCAGTTTCCTCTGATAGACTCAATAGAACACTTATTATATTTTATAGACTGAAGTGCCCTAATTCTAGAATTGCAATAAAACCAGCTAAAACATTGCTACTAAAAAAAAAAAAAATCATAATAAATTTGAACTAACCTATGATCACACATGCACAAAAAGGGAAGTAAATTCACTATAAATAAAGCAGGGGAATTTTCCCTGACCCCCCAAAAACTTACCTAACAGATTATAATGAATACTGTTTGGGTAATGGAAACAATGATATCCATGACTCAAGCATTACAAAAGCAATTCTTGTTTACAACATTTTTACACTCTTAAGATTTGAAAACACACACATACACATACAAAACAAAATTACCCTGTACTGAGTTCTTAATTTTTTAGGCATTGTGTTTCAACTTACATATATTAAGTAGTATAATTTTTATTATTGTTCTTAGGGCTATTTAGTCAACCTTCACAATAATGTTTGAAACAACTCCTGTCACTCCCACTTCACAAATAAGGAACCTCAGTGCTGAGTATATACAGACACAGAGCCTGTGAGAATTTGAGTTAGTTTTCAGGGAGACTGGCTCCACAGCCCATGCTGTTAAGAATAATTTTAGTAATATGAAATAAAGTTTCTAATATAATCTAATTGTATTACTGATTATTGTCAAGTCTCTTCTGCTTAGAGTACTTCTCTAAACTCAAGGTACCCATATAAAACCACAGAGGTGACATCTCTACCTGACTACTTATAGGCACACAATGTTCCAAACTGAGCTGATTCTTCCCCTTCATTTGAAATACAGTATGTAGAACAATACTTATGGAAGAAGAACCAATCAACACATAACTATTTATAATTAATAAAGTTGTGCTCTTTCGGTAATTCCTGTACAGCTGCTCTCCACTAACATAAAATCAGAATGCATAGGTCATCAATAGCCTGGCATAGTGGCAGGCACCTGTAGTCCCAGCTACTAGGGAGACTAAGGCAAGAGAATTGCTTAAGTCCAAGGGTTTGAAGTTGCTGTGAGCTGTGATGCCAGAATAATCTACTGAAAGTGACAAAGTAAGATTCTGTTTCAAAAAAAAAAATTAAAAAAAAATACATAGGTCATGTTTTGTTATTGTTTCTCCTTAAGGAACCATTTTAGTCAATCACCAAGTTCTCTTCTTTCTAAATCATGGAATCTATCTCCCATCTACTTCTATCCAATCTTATTGAAAAACAGGCTGTCACATAAACACCAACATTATTTCTCACCTGATTATATAACAGCAATTGTTCCCTACACTCTCCTCATTTACTTTTCTGGTACATTCTTCAGTCTTTTTTTTTTTTTTTTTTTTTATAATTTTATTGAATCATAATTCTGTACATTGGTGCAATCATAGGGCATGATTCATATACATTCAGAAATGTTTTCATCGTACTGTTACAGATAGCCTTCATGGCATTTTCTTGATCA